>RJWJ010003138.1:0-90328 GCA_004363605.1 Indri indri | reverse complement strand
GGCAGTAATAAATCAATGTCAATCTCCTGATTTTGATGGTGGTATTGTGAGTATGTAGGAGAGTGTCCTGGTTTGTAAGAAATGTGTTCTAATGCAAAGCATAACTGGACTAAACGCTCCAATCAAAAGGCAGGAATTGTCAGACCAGATAAAAAAGCAAGATCCAAATATTCTCTTTGCTGAAAACACAGTTTATTTAAATAAATTTGTAAATGTGTCTATATTTCTATTTATGTAAAATTCATAAATACATATTTGAAGAAGACCTCTTCAAATATCATGTTCATTGTTTGTCTCCCCCTAGCAGAATGTAACTCTCAAGAAGACAAGGATTTTTTAAATATTCTCTCTTTCGCAAGCTCCTCAGAACCCAGAACAGAGCTTTGCACATAGTAGACTCTTTAAAAAAAAAAATGACATATAATGAATGAATGATAAATATTCCTCTTAGACTACAAGCTTGTGGAGGACAATGCCCATGTTTCCTGCATCATTGCCCTGTGGCCTGGCAAATAGAAAGATCTCAATAAATGCAGTGAAATGTGTAAAAGCATTAAGTTAATACCTTGTCATTATGGAATGAGGTTAAATTCACATGAAATTTCTTGCCGTTATCTTAAAAGAAATTAAAACAAATAAAAACTAAAACAAATAAAAAAAGCTATAATTTATTAAAAATTGTATGGATGCTCAACCATGGAAACATACATTTCCTAAGTTATCTGCTATCTGTTCCCACCCCTATCAAAAAAACCCCTCAAACCTATAAATGGAAACATTTTACTAAGGTTTTTATTTCTGCTGGAGTAGATATCCCAGGTATTGATTACCAGATGATCATGATAATAGCCATGAAACTTCATTACCACTAAAAATGCTGGGCCCAGCAAACCTCGTTACAGAGGTTTTGGGTTTCTTATAAGATATACTGATAACATGAATTAAAATATCTCCTTAAGTATACCCTGCCCTGATTTTATTCTTGTCTATATTTCCATGCATGAGAAAAAGAATTTATTTTCCCATTGCAATCCAATACAGATTAAATCAATTTCATTTTTTTTCATAGAAATGGAATTATTTTTAAAAACTAAAATGAGAAGTAATCTGAACTTCTTTTTTTAAAAAAAAATCTTTGACTAGCTCTTTTGTGACTAAAACGCTGATGTTTGGCTCAAAAATGCCCAACCTATGCTCATATTTATTAATCTCTTCTTTCTTAAAACATTAAAATCACATTATAGAGATTAGCATTTTTTAACTTTTGAATTGGCTTATTACACACATACCAAAAAGTGCACAAATCGTAACTGTACTGTTCAGTGAATTATCACAAAATGAACATACCGGTATAACTAGGACCTAGGGCAAGAAATGGAATATTACCGCCACCCTAAAATTACTTTTGTCTACTCCTCTCAACCACTCTGCCTTCCTTCCTCCCCAAAGGTATTCCTTCTCCTGACTTCTAACGTGATGGATAAATACATTTTTGCCTGCCTTTGAATTTTATATGTTATCATACAGTATGTACATATTTTGCATCTGGCTTCACTCAACATTATGTATTTATAGAGACTAACTTTTTATCTTAAATTAAAATCATTGTATTTTGTAAAATGTAATCAACTTTTACCCTTAAATTAATTCCCTTTACAAATAATGTCACTCGTAGCAAAATATAGTTTTACCAAATGTTATAAAGTCACTAAAATAGTTAAATGCTGAGGACAAGAGTTGCTAAATCAGATTTTTAGTAAATGTAACAAAAGCATTCAACCAGTACTCAGCTAAGTGATCTGCAATATATTGCTGAGAATTTATTTCCATTTGTAAACCATTCTGTCTAAAAATTATTGTAGACATAGCAAATGATATTTTTTCAAGGCTTTGTATATTTCGTTGCTCATTGGTGTTAGAGTCGAAGTGGGTTATTTGTAGAGAGAACTAAGCATCTGTGTATCACTCAAGGAACATACATACTCTATTGGTCCTTCCCTTTCATTAGGCTGTCACTGATACTATAGAGTTTTACAGATTACAGGTTTTGCCTAAAGCTACAGTCAGCTCTCTTACACAGTAATTGGATAGACAGATTTGGCTCAGCTCAGCAAGTCTGTACTTCTGTATGCAAAAGAAGCCCTGAATTGAAATACAGCAGCCTTGCCAGGTCAGGATAAACAGAGCTCCGAGCTCCGTGGGGAAGTTCAGAAAATCGCCTTCAAAGAACACTTTGGTTCCCATTTCTATGTATTCGGTAATTGAATTTCATAGCTTATGGATATATATGTATCCTTATTCATTTAAAATGATCATCCAAAATACTGATTTTGTTTAAAAGAAATTCTAAATTTCAAAATGTTGACTTAATTAGAGGTGTATGTTTTTTAACTTTCTGTGTCCAGGTACATACAAAACTTGAAGCTTTTCAGACTCTGATTTTCTTGTTTGTTTGTTTTCAGGACATAGAAATACTATATAAATATTAATAAATGAGTAAATATGTTACTTATGAGCTGTTATGTAATTTCAAAAACTCTAAAATCCAAAGGTAATTTGCTCCTAGCACACTTGCTCTATAAGAAAATTAAATCCAGAGCATTTTAAGTAATAAATGTATATACAGTGTGAGTGAGCTTATGATACCATGAAAACTTCCACTTTTTCACTTCATAAATTTGCTGCTGTATCGGCCCAAATATACGCCTCTCTCAGGCTGCCTTAATTTTCAAAGGATAAAAAATTTCAAGTTGCAAAAATAAGCTATCACAGAAAACTTTCCATTAGCCCCCAGGGCAGTTGAAGGAGTGAAAATGTGCCCTGAAACCCCTTCCTTCCTTTCGCTTTTGGTGGTTCCAGCTAGAGTTACTGATATTGAAATTTAAATACAATTACTACCTTAGCACACCAGCCAGTCTGTTAGAAGTTGCTCTGCTGGCTCCAAAAAGGGCCTAGTGTCTCTCACAGAGTCAAGCATTGTTAAAAACAAAAAGCTTCTGAAAACGGAGATTTTTAAAACAGATTTAAGGTGATATAATCACCTCCCTCCTCCAATTCTTCTACCAGTCTCTCTCCTCTCAGCATCTCCAAATGGAGGTTTGGCATAGGAGGCAGAGGTAGCAGTTCTTCAGTTTTTTGCAAAAAGGGGAAAGATACTTGTGAGCTGCTGCCTCTGCTTTCCTGTCCAGGCCAATTCTCTAGCTTAGAGAAGAATCCTGACCCTCCAAACAGCATTTTAAATGTGAATCCTGACTCTCCTTTTGCTGTTCAGCTTCCTGCAAGTTTTTTTAACCTCTCCAAACCTCAGTTTCACCATCTGTAAAATGGGAATGGTGTTTCTTACCTTGTAGGTTTGTTCTGAAGACTAAGAGTAAAAAAACATATATTCAGTCTTTAGCACATAACAAAGCACTAATAAATATTACCTATTGTGACTACAACATTTGGGACAACAGGATTGTGTGGCCAGGCTGCTAGCTGTCCACCGCAGCTCCAGTTCCTCTTCTTCCCTGCCATACAGATAGGCTGTAAACCCCCAGCTTTCTCACAGGGAGATGGGGGCACATGGCTAGGGTCTAGCCCAGAGAAGGTGAACAAAAGTTATATGTGCCACTCTCAGCTCAAAGCTTTCAAGATGTTGGTGCCCCCTTGACCCTACTTTTCCCCTTCCACCTGGGTGCAAAAAATTACAAGCCCTTAGAGGAGGGAGGAGTCGCAGATCTATGGGAGAAGCTGAAGTCCTAGAATAGCAGTATGAAGGAGTATAGCCACCGCCACACTCCAGCCAAGAACAACTTCCTTGGACTGTTCTTTGTGCCTTTATTTATCTTGGGGTCTATTTGTTACTACAGCTACCTTGCCTAAGTAAAACAGCTGGTAGGCAGCCAGAATTCACATTTAAAACATTCTTGGTCTGGTGATTGAGCGGTTCTAACTGTAAAACAAATGTGGTATTTTCAATTGATTAAAGGACTAGCTTAGCCTTACTCTTTCACATCTCCATGTAGTTTCTCTCTTGAGCTGAATTTTCTTACAATACTGTTCACTCTGCACAGCTCCCATATATATGTGAGCCCCCTCTGTCTCTCGAACCTAAGTTTTGTTAACATAGGCAAAAGAGGCTGCCAATTTTCAGGGGGCAGGGGAGGAGGAGTGCTTCATTTAAATCCCAAAGGAAAATAAAGGCAAAATAAGGAGTATAGTTTTCTAATTCTAAGAACCCCAATGAAAGTACTTATAGATTTTATTAAGCATGAATGCCCTGTAGACACTGAACTTGGATTCTTTCCTATTTGGTTCCTGGTTGTGAGTGATGAGCACCATCTTGTTTCATTCTGTCTGACAGCAGCCTGCCTAAATATAAAGCTCTGTTCAAAGACAAACACTAGCTTACTGTTTGCAGGGGAATATACTTCCTAGTGCGATCCTCCTCCTCCTCACTGTTTTGAGCACCCAGGATCTATCTCTACTTTGTAGAACTGACCTAGTTTAGAGTTCACATATGAGTCAACGGTGATTAAATGACTTGAGCCCCAATAAATGATGTGACCATTCCCAGCTCCAATAATAAGCTTCACCTACTTTCTACAGTGTTCTATGACTCAGACCTCATTCCTAAGTCAGAGATTGTTAATATTACAAATGTACAGTATCAATAAGTTCATCTCTCATGAGTAAGCACATCTAGTTGAGGACACTGCTAAATAAATATGTCTCATAACATAGGTGGGGCACAACTACCCAAGCTTCGCCCAAAACGTGTAGGAATCCACAAAGGGGCCCACTTTTCCTCCCCAGCTCCTTCATCAAAATTTCAGGTCTTCTTGGCCATAAAGCAAAAACTATCAATGGTGGAATTGATTGTTTGTTTGACTATAGATTGATTCATAACCTACAATATCAATCATTTAGCAACCACAAGCTTCAAATGAAGTGAAGAAACACAAAGTGCATAGTATATCTGTAGAGTGTTATCAATGAGAACGCCAACTCACGGTTGCTTTATAAACACTTTGGAATAAAAACAACAGCAAAATCGAAGTTTCATTACCCAAGGCAAATCCTCCTTTTTTTAGTCTTTTAGAGAATAGTTATGATTTCCCAAATGTACATGGTTGATTCAAACCACTCCCAAGCAAATGTGCATCTGTGCCAGTGATTTGAAGGTACCAAAGGGGCTCAGTCATCCACCACCAGAAAATGCAAATTTGAAGGCAGATTTGGATGCATTAGTAAGTACCCAAGACCAATCTGAAAGCAGGCTTAGGCTTTAGTGCATTCCTGGCAATGACAAACTAAGATCACAATCCACTTTGCTACAAAGAATAGCATTAAAATGTTCTATTAACATCCAGAGAAGAAAACCCTGAAATTTCATAACCAACGATATGTAGGAAGCCATTATTTCTGAAGTGTAAGCAACTGCATAGTGCTATTTTAATTATGTATCGCACGGAAACTGTGATTGTGTCTTTGCCAGTATTTTATTAGAATGTCAATTCAATCGAATTACATCCCTTGGGAAAGATTAGCATGGATTTTAGTATGGATGTGTGAAAGTGTTGCTGTACCCAGGCCAACTTTTAAAAGTTGTGTGCTAATGAGAGTGAAAATGGAAAGAGAAGTGTGAGATTCTCTGGTCCAAGAAAACCTGCAGCCATTCTTCCCTCCATTGCACTATAATCTTCACTACATTTGCACATGGTACAAACTGAACACAAAGCCTGCCAGACATCAACACTGCACTTTGAGCATTATGAGAGGATCAAAGGGATTTAGGATGAGGAAATGTATGTTCAAACATCTACTCCTAAGCTTAAAACAGGGAGGGAATTAAACATGGAACTATATAGCCAATGGGCATTTATTTGAATCAAGTTTTTTAATAGCTCTCCCCCAACCCCCATCCCGAAAGAAACTTTGAGATCTGGGGTCACCTATGATAGATAACACCCACATTTTACTAAAGAAACAGAGGTAGAAAAACATGGTCACTTGACTAGCAAATCAGTGGCAGAGAGAGGTCTCAGACAGTTCTCCCAAAGGTCAGTTCAGTAGCCTTCTTTTTATGTTTTTATTATAATAGTTTCTAGTTTCTAGCATTCTGACACTTTCCATTTTGTCTTTTCTTTCCTTTCTTTTTTTTTTTCTTTGAAACTTGTAATTAAGGGAAAATTCTGAGTATATGATACAGGCGTTTCTCTAAGTAAAAATAGAACCAAGTAAGGAAATGGATAAAAATGGAAGAGATATATTGGTAAATTTTTTTTTCAGGGCAAGCAATACTTATAGGTTACTGATCTTTGAAAATTAGCTGAGACAAGCTCCTGAGAAAAAGCCTGTGAGCAGCTTCTTTCTGCAATCTCCTTTCTTTTTAGTCCTTGGTGTTTCCAGAAGTTATCACTGGCTGGCTGCCCAGATGAAAATTAAAATCACTTCAGGAAACTCAAAATAGGATGCCCTGCTCCGAGATGAGTGAGACAGTCAGTGGCTATTTGGCGATGCCTTCACAGTGAAAGTCCAAGCAGAACCAACTCTCCTCATGGACAGTCTGTCTGGCCTTTGTACTTTCCCCTCACACAGACCCCAGGAGAAGGGGCATTTCCTGGCACCGTGAGGTGAGGGGTGGGAGGGGAGTTGGGCTAAGGCAAGTGAAACTTTTAAGTTTCCAGAAAGAAACCTGGGATGTGCTGCTGTTCCAGCCACTCGCTCAGCAACTTCCCCCGCCCACCCTCCAACACGCACATGCCCGCCTCTCCTGGAGCCGGACGGACCTCTGTCCCCTTCCCAGAGCACAGAGCAGGGACGAAACACGAGGTGAGAGGCTGCCCTCCGCGGAGTCTGTAAGGCTCCGGTCGCCCGCTCCAGCGCTGGGCAGTGCAATGGCCTGGCGACCGGGCCTGGTGGCCTCTTGGACATAGGAGCCGCCGACCAGCCGGGCCGGCCGTCCACTGGTGAGATCTGGTCTACGGAAAATATCAAATCGCCTGCGCCAGTACAGACAGCACTCATGCATTAAATGCCAAGGCCATTAGAGCAAAACGTGGAAACGCAGGACTCTGAGCGTCTCTTCCCTCGCCCCGGGTCTGAGTTGGCAGGCGAATCTCCCACTCTGTTCCCCCTCCAGGCGCCGGACTCGCAGGCCCCCCCAGTCTCTCGACCCGGGTCTCACCCCCTCCCCCGCCCCTCACCGTCCCCCAGGCCTGCCGGCCCGGCCCGCCCTTCCTCCGCCGCCGGGTCACTCCGGGACAGGCGCCCTCCGCCCGCCCTCCCTGCGGCGGGAGCCCAAGCTCCGAGCGGCCGCGGCGACGGCGCCCGGTGCCAGTGCCACACTGGGACCCTACTCCAACCCCAGAGTCCCAGACGCGGGCCTCAGGGAAGGCCGACCCTGGTGGCCGCGACCACCGCGGACCGAGAGGGCCTTGGACTTCCCGGCCGTGACAGGGACGCCCCTGGAGAGGAGGCGGAGGCGGACGGCCCGCGCCCGCGGCCCCGAGGCGCGGCTTTGCGCCGGAGGACTGAGAATCGAGCGGTTCGCCCGGCTTTGCACCCCGAGTGTTTCCTGGCCCTGCGGAGCACTGGGTGGCCCCTCCCGGGTGTCCGGACTGGATCCTCCTCCTCCGCTGAGCGTCAGGCAGCCGGTGCGCCCTGGCCGGCCGGGCCCCCTTTAACAGGGAGGGTGGAGCTGGGCGGATCTCTGCAAGAGTCACTGCCTAACTCCGGGGCTCAGAGCTCCCCAGCATGTCTTTTACTTTTTTAAAGATAAATGTTAGGAGCATCTACACTTTCCTAGGCAAAACCCCATGCAATTGTTTTAATGTAAATTTTATTGCAGTACAAGGGCTACCTAAAAGGTGCACAGTGCACAGCTGGATGCAGGTTCACAAACTGTACACACCTGTGTACCAGCAGCCAGACCAAGAAACAGAACATGAGCAGCACTCTCAGTGCCCTCCTCAGCTCCTTCCAGCCACTTGGCCATCCACCCTCCACCCACCAGGGCAACCCCTGCCCTGCCTTCTAACACTAAGATTAGTTTTGCCTGTTTTTGTACTTTATATAAATGAAATCATGGAGAACGCACTCTCTTGTCTGGCTCCTTTTCACTCAATATGTTAGTGAGATTCGTCCATGTGTTTGCCTGTGGTTGAAGATGGTTGTTTCTCATTGCTGTCTAGTATTTCTTTGTATGAATATACCACAGTTAGTTTATCCATTCTATTTTGATGGAGATATGGGTAGCTTTTAGTGTTGTGATTATTACAGAAAGTGCTGCTGTGAACATTCTGGCGCATGTCTTTTGGTGGACAACTTTGCAGTTTCTGTGGATAAATACCAAGGAATGGAATTGCTGGCTCATAGAAAGGCATATGCTCAGTGTGCAGTGTCATGGCCAACAGATTTCCAAAGTGCTCATCTCTCCACCTCTGGCCAGCAAGGTAGGAGAATTCCAGTGGCTCTAACACCGAGTATCTACTGAGGACTGACTGTGCAGTGAGGATAAAGCAGACAGCAGGACACAATTAGCCCTAATCCTCATCCTTCCTCCGGTGTTCTAGCAGGAGATAGATAATACACATATCAGCAAACGCCTAGACAAATGCCTGGGGGGTGGTAAGTGCTAGGAAAACAATAAAAGTGAGCCTTGGAATGGATGAGGGCACTTAAAATGGGCTGGTCAGAGCCCCTCCTCTCTAAGAGGAAACAACTGATGTTAGATGTCAAAGACTAGAAGGAGGAGCTCTGGATAAAGACAGGCCGTAGGCATGAACTTGCTCCAACTCTCTCCTGCCTTTCTTTTGCCTCCTGGTTTACCAGACTCCTCAGACTTGGGGGGAACCAGATTGCAGTTTCCCAGATCCTTAAGTTCACTACTGCTTGGGTGGGAAATTCCCAGGAAAGCCCTGGCCAGAACCCCCATCTCTCCTGGTTTCTGAACTCTCAGATACTTCTCTCCTGATATTCCACCCTCGGTTATATAAATAGCACCCATTACACTTTATGCCTGCACTTCGCATCGTGCCAAGTACTTTACCACTTGGATGGATATTTCTGACTTCCAGTCATTGATGAGGTAGCCTGGTATTGGACACACAGGGAGTCCCCACAGAAGAAACAGACAACATGAAAACATTAACATGCCCAAGGCCAAAGGGCAAGTCTGTGAAAGATCAAAGGGGGCTCTGGGCAGTTCACACAACCCTCTATGCCTTGTGCTGTGAACTTGCATGCGGTGTCCCTTTAATTCCTACAGCAAAGCCTTCAGGAGGGCATCATCGGTTCCATTTAACACATAAGGAAACTAAGGCACAGAGAGATTACCCAACTCACTAGTCACAGAATTAATAATTGGGGAAGTTCAGATACAAACCCAGAATTCTCTGACTTTGAAACCCAGTGTCTCAGGCCAGGTTTCCTAGAAGCCTGTGACCAAGATTCATGCTAAAGTGATTTTTGTGGAGAGTGCTTTTAGGAGGAGAGTAGAGGGGTTGCAGAATCTGGCAGGGGGAAAAGGTGAGCGAGAATGTAATCTAAGCTAGAGACTGGCTTCAGTCTATCCCACTGGGAACATGAGCTGCATCACAGAGTTAGTCTGACTTTGAAGCATAGGGGGAGCTTTTGTACCCACTGTCAGCCAGCCCTGGCAGTTCTCCAGAGAAGGGGACATCTGTGGGCTCTTAGCAGCCAACATACTATAGACATTGAAGGCCGGAAGCATCAGCTTAGTGACAGGGACCTGGTGGCAATCTGTCTTTGCCCCAGCCTCACCTGGGATGTTCAGCATGCCCCAAATATGTCATGATCCAGAACACTGCAGTCTGCCCACTTCCAAGGGCCCCAAATCTCCCTAATACCAGTGGTTCTTTAAAGGACACATAGCATAGAATCCAGAAGGGCCAGTTAAAACTCAAATTGCTGGGCCCTTTCCCCAGAATTTACAATTCAATAGAGCTGGATGGGATCTTATCATTCCATTTCTAACAACAGGTAATACTATGCTGGGAACCACTCTTTGAGAACCACTGCCCTGCAGCATCATTGCCAGACATTACACCTGTTCCCAGGGGACACCTGAACTGTCGATGGTCCCTCATTTTAACCAGGTTCTCTGGGCAATGTGTCTCCCCAAATAGTTACTCTACTGATGGAATTATGAGAATCTGTGGCAGATAACTTGGATATGCAAGTCTTCATGGTACCATCTTGGTGTCCTCAAGGATTCAGTCCAACCAAAAAGAAAACTGGGAACTCTGGGTGTGAACGGACAAACTTGAGGCAAAACAGTGAATCGGCATACATTTTGCCCTCAGGCCCCCACATTCTTATTCTACCCTAGGTATCTCTTCTCTCCTGATTCCTGCTCAAGGGTGCAGAACATTTCATGCTAAAGCTGTCTCATACTTGTTCATAAGAGCTGATTTGAGCCCATCTCTTCCAAATTGGCATTGAAATCAGCCAAAGTAGGAATATTTACAACATGGAAATCAGCAAATGCTAAAAAGCAAGGTTCTTTTTTCCCTAGAGAGCTAGTTATTAAACTTTTAGCATACACCGCTGCATCTCCCCTCCCCACCCCTAAAAGCTGTTTGAAAAAAGATTAACAGACACATACCTACGTATAGTTGACAATAAAATTTAATATTTCTGCATGCCAAACACATACCTGTGAAGCACCGGCACTATGCTGGGTGCGCTCCCATGTTTTTCTTTTATTTTCAGAATAATTCACTGAGGAGTTTTTATTCTGAGACTAGAGAAGAGAAAACTGAGATTGTCAGAAGTGAGCTGACTCGCCCAAGTTCACACAGCCAGTTAGAGGCTGCACCTGCTTTCCAGCCCACATCAACTAACCGCAAAAGTCTGGCTTCTTTCTACTGCTGCATTCCTACTTATTTGTAGTTTGAGAGAAGATCAAGTCTTAAATCAAAGAAATGGTCCTTTAATGGAGCAGTTCACAAAAAACACTTTGGTCTCAGGAATGCTTTACACTCTCAAAAAGTATTGAGAACCCCAAAGAGCTTTGGTTCTGTGGATTATGTCCATCGATAGCATCAATTGTATTAGAAAAGAAACTGCGAAATGTTTAAGATTTTTTATTAATTCATTTTAAAATAGCAATGATAAATTATTATATGTTAATGTAAAAAACACATTTTTATTAAAAATAACTATTAGCATATTTTCCAAAACAAGAAACTATTTAGTGAAAAAAATGGCATTGTTTTACATTTTTGCAAATTTTTTTATTGTCTAGTATCTTTTTTTGTTTCCTATTGCTATAGCGATACTACACTACAGTACAGATCATGTATTATAATTTTAAAAGAAAAGAAATCTAGATGGCTCACAGTTCTGGAGACAGTAAAGTCCAAGATTGAGGGGTTGCATCTAGTGTGGGCCTTCTTGCTGCATCATAACATGGCACAAAGGACAAGCAAGCATGTGATACAGAGAGAAAATTAGAAGCCAAACTTCATCCTTATATCAAGAGCCCATTCCTGAGATAACTACCCACTCCCATGATAAGGGCATTAATCCATTTGCAAGGGGAGAGCCCTCATGACCTAATCACCTCTTAAAGGCCCCACCTCCCAATACCATTACATTGGCAATTAATTCAACATGAGTTTTGGAGAGGACATTCAAACTATAGCATCTAGTTTAATGGTAAGGTGGCTGGAGTCTCACAGCTGCTTTTGCATTCAATCTGTTGCAGTATGTTTTTTGGACTGAAGTATATGAAAAAAACCCAGCTCGTCCAGGGTGGAAAAGGGAGGATCTCATGGATCCCCCCAGCAACGGTCTTGAGGGCCACCAGGGGTCTTGGAATCAATCTGATGCCTGCTGATCTAATTATTAAATTTCAGGCACAGAACAGTGATGGGAAGACAATGGGCTTCAAACCCTTAGTCCATCCAACCTTATGAGTAAGATTATTTTAGGATTTGATTAATCTAATGAGCTAAATAGCTATTCTATAAGGTAAGCATAAAAAATATATTGTGGCATTTGAAGCATCTTCTTTTTCTCTGTCTCTCTTTTCTATCTCCCTCTCTTTCTGTCTTTTAAACGCCAGTCACTGCCAGCCCACTTTTTCCAAATCCCAACAATGGCTTTTGCAATATCCTTTATTCATGCAGCAAGTATTTATTAATCATTTACTATACACCTGGCACTACACTAGAAACTGGACTTAATGGCATGCAAAACATTCACAATGACTGCCTACTTGGGACTTACAGTTTAGTGGGAGAGACAGGCTGTGCCAACTACAGAGATAGAGAAATACATGGTGCTATGAGAGGATAATGAGAGATTTTCTGTAGAGAGGGAAGTCTTTCCTGAGGAAGTGCTGAGGATAGGATTCCCAGAAGTGAACTCAGCAGAGGTAGGATGGAAATGGGGAGCTCAGACAGCAAGACCAAAAATGGCGTGAAATGAAATCTATACCCTATGTCAAGGATTTGGGTCTTTCTCCTGAAAGAAACAAAAAGCAAGTTTTTAATGGAAAGAGATGTGATGTGATAGACCATTTGGAAGGCTTTGGAGTCGTTTAGGCAAGACAGGGCGAAATCTTCAGCTGACATGGGTGGAGGGAGATGAAGACAAGTAGATAGGTTTAAGAGATGTTGGCTTGCATATGGGGGAAGGAGAGGTCAGGGGCACCCCCAGATTGCTGGAAACAGTTTTTGACCACCCCTACATGTCAGCCACTGTGCCAGGCTCTAATGCCATAGCAGAATAGGGATTAGGATGGGGTTTGACCAGAAATATAGAAAAATAAAAGTAGGCATTGCTTAAATGAAATAGAAGGTTTGGTTTTGTTTTGTTTTGTTTTGTTTTGTTTTGTTTTGTTTTTTGTATCTTCTCTCATTTAAAAGTCTACAAGCCTGAGTTCCAGGATTCTCCTCTATGGAATTTAGGACCCTTTGACCTTGTTGCTCCTTCAGGTGGGGCCTCCATTCCCAAGTTTGCCCCAAGACAGCTAATCCAGCTCTGGCCATTGTACAAATATCCAGCCAGTGAGAAGAGGAGAATGAAAAATAGGGAAATATAAGCCAAAAAAAAAAAAAAAAGCAAAAGATGCAACCACACAACACTTCCATTCCCCAGAATTTAGTCAGGTGCCCCAGAGAAGCTGAAGGGATGCTAAGAAATGTAGTCTTCATTCTGTGCAGCTGTGTGTCCAGCTAGAAATTTTATCATTATGCAATAAGAGGAAAAATGTATTGAGGGACAATCCACAGTTTCCACAAACACAGAATTAGACACAGGTGTTGCACTTTGAGGGCTTACGGCAGTTCAAGGTCAATGGTTTCCATCTTGTGAATCTCAAGTTTTCTTCATCTGTCAAACAAGAGGGTTCTTGCTGGGTGACCTCTATAATTTCTTCCAGCTCTAGAGTACTATGATTTTACCTACGCTTCCATGAGAGATTTTATAACTGTTCGTTTTTCAAAACTATTCATTTTATTTGATTCGTTACAAATAAATACATTTTGCTGAAAACAGATAGGGCTCCTACAATGATTCTCTTTGCTAAAGTTGGATTAACTGGAATCAGTAGAAAGTGATGCTATGCTTTTGCTGACTTTTTATGTATTTGATGCCTTCATTTTGTGGAAAATAAAATATTAATATGTTGGGAAAATATAAACCTTTTATAGTTGATCGAATTGACCATGTGGTCTGAAAAACGTTAGAAATAAGTGATACTTCTTTTGTGGAAATGTAATTAACAAATATTTCTTCAATAAAAAATAATAAATTCTCAATTACAAGCATTTTTAATAGTGAATAGAAAAATCAGGAATTTTTCAATGTTGTGATCCCCACCCCCCCACCCCCCAAATCTATCTGATTTGAGACAGTTAAGGTAAAGGACAGGTCACATATTTTGGTTTTGTTTGTCTGTTTATTGTGATAGTGTTCAGTGACTTTTGGGTTAACTCTGGTGTTTAGGTTGAATTTTTTGAAGTGATGTTGGAAGAATATAACCCATAACAGTGTTGGTTACCCACTGGGAAAGAACTTGGATTTATAATCTGCTACGGTTATACCATAAAGTAGATAATTCATAATTCAGTTTATCCAGTTCAGATTTTCATCACTGGACTCTTCTTAAATCTAGCTAACCTTTAAAAAAATGGTCAAATGATAAAATTGGCTCTGATTCCAATTTTCTGTTGAATTAATTTAATTAGCATTAGGGCACCATGATATTTTCCATTTCATTTAGTATGCAAAATTTTCCTGATTTGATTTACTGCAATTGAATACTCTAAAGAACTGCAGGCATGAAACAGGATTCTACTTGTTTTCCAACAATGATTAGTTAATTTTGTTCAAGACCTCTTAAATATTATTAAGAATATTAAAAAGAAGGCATTGAATATACAAATTTTATGAAAGTACTATTTAAATCATGAAATACATCTTGTTAAATTAATTTAAATAAAAAATTTAGCAAACAAGTTTCTTTAGAGGTATTTCCTTCTTCAACATGGGTAATTAGAAAACTAGCAGGAAAATATATTTTAAAATTTACTTTTCCTTATTGTTTTACAAGGTAAAATTCAGGCAGAAAGCTTTTAGTGTGTATACGTGTGTGTACGTGTGTGTATTTATACGTGCGTATGTCTATGTAACTAAATAGAGATGTAAATATTTTCATCTATGTTCCTGTGCGCAGCTATTTGCCCTGCAAGAAAACATGATTTGGGTCAATTTGTATGACTTTCAAAATATCTTTTACAATGAGATAATTTAAATGTAAACTGTTCTTAAACTATTAACCTTCTGGTAACTTCAAAGTGGCCAATGACATACCATAAAGCACAATTTGTCAACTTTTAACATATGAGCTAAACTTGCTTGTTTAGATTTGGGCGTAGACAAGAAACTTGACTCACTCCAGTTTTATAGTTGCCCAGAGATTTAAATAAGACGGGATGATTGTCTATCGCAGCTCATAATAATGCACTTAAATTTAGAGCTCCAAATACCCCCGCGCACCAGTCGGCATGCTTCTCGAGGCCTTCGGACTGAAAAACTGCAGCTGTGTTTATGCGGTAATTTAGATTCCCTATTACATATGCAAGCAACTGGGTTCCATGGCTCAATCACAATTCATTCATTTTGCTTTTTTTGTACCAAAGAAATAAAATCAGAGAACTACATAGCATTATGGCCAACCTCTAAAAATCACAGAAATCAGGAGGTTGAAAATGATAGCTCCACAAAACTCACAAATCTTTTTCATTTCCCATTAAAGTTCACAACAGCAATTCCAGATATATGTAGTTAAGGTGTGTTATTCACTTTGGCAAACATTTATTAAGGCAAGAAAACATGTTGCCATAATAAAAGAAATTAAAACATGAATAGAGAAGGGCCCTTACTTTGAGGATCTTGGAGCATAACAGAAGATATTTAGAATCAAACACTGTGTGTGTGTGTGTGTGTGTGTGTTTTATGGACAACACCAATAAATGAACTGAGTTTGTTTCCAGATATGAATAAATTCTGGAATACTTTCCTTTGGGTATGATACAAATCTGTGTAATCATATTACTTATGATTCACATAGCAACAATTTCTAAAATATTTGTTTTAGATCCATAGTGACCCTAGTAAAAGTATATGCCAGTTCATCTTGTTATATATATAGCGATTCTGAAGAGCTGTGTAGAAATTGTTTTTTATTCAAATGGAATACTGTTTGCATAATGCTTAATAATCCAAATTTAAATTTTAAAATCACATTCTAATTTAGGTGTTTTTATAGATCTGGCCTTTTCCCATATTAATTTTTTTTATTGAATATGTGTGCATATAATGTGAGGGGGATGTACTAGCTTATTGCAAGGAAAATCATTTTACTCAGGAACATTCAACACTTTTTTAAAGGTGCTATAGAGAAGTGAAACTTTTCTAATTACATTGGAACATAACATAGGCTCTTTCTAATTTAATCTTGGGTTGCATTTCAGATGTCAAATTGATTGGAATGCAAAAGTTTCTGCTGGAAATAACATCTTCCATGCTGAGTTTTCGAGAAAGCATAGGAAAGCAATCCATTTATCTAAGGTATTGCTCTGTCATAACTGTTCCTAAACACATTTTTCCCATCTAACTCTTGAGTGATTCTGGGGATGGAAATCAACAGCTCTCTTAGCTTTCCAATTCAACTGAGTGGGTGGGGGCTTCACAACTTTGAAATCACAGTGATTGCTAAACCAGGGCTTCTGAGGTGACTGGAGAGGGGTTGAGAAGGAAGACCTGAAGGGCGGGACAACTGAGCTGTAAGGGATGCGATGATGAGGTGGACGGTAAGGGACCTTTTGCTTTCTTTGCTAAGCAGTTGTATAACAGAACTGCTATTACTGATACTGATAAAAGGAAAAGAGAATCAAATAAATGACTCCATCCTGTATACCCTTTGCTCTCCCAACTACTGGGCAGATCGATGATACATAGATAGATAGATAGGAGCTTTAAGAGTCATGGGAAAAATTAAAAGTGTGCATGCAGGCCAGTAGTTAACAGGCTGATTCCAAAGTCAGGCTGCATGGGTTCTCAACGCTAATTTAATTTACTATTTGGCAATTGTATGATTTGTGGCAAATGCCTAAACCTCTCTGGGCCTTGGTTTCTTTACCAGAAAAAAGAAAAGGAAACAATAATAGTATTGTTCTGAATTCATAGGATGTGGTAATAGAATAAATGAGATAATCCATGTAAAGATATTAGCACAACGTTCAGAACATAGGAAGCACTCAATAATTTTAGCTAGCAGCAAGAGCTGCTGCAACAGCAATGGCGTTATTTTTATGGCACATAGTTGAAGGCTGCAGGGATATATAGAAAAGCATATTTAACTGGGGCATCAGTTACAACTTAACTAGATTTGTGACCTTGAATGGGTCATTTAATTTTCTTGGGTCTCATTTTCCTCAGGTAAAATGAGGGATAGGTCTAGATAAACCAATGCTTCTCAAATTTCAAAGTGCATGGAATCACCTGAGAATCTTGTTAAAACAAGAATTCTGATTCAGCAGGTCTGGGGTGGGGCCTGAGATGCTGCAGTGCTAACAAGCCACAGAATGAGGCTGGTGCTGCTGGCCTGGGTACCCCACTCGGAGTAGCAAAGATCTATCTGGTAGATCTTTTATTGGCTAGGGTCTCTTGCAGCTTCAAAGCTATAGTTATAATTATGATAGTGGCACCTTTCTGTACATAAAGAATGATTCTGGAAGCCAACATGGCATGATAGTGAAGAATGAGGGTGCATGTGTGTGGGGGTGTGTGTGTGTGTGTTATCAGCTAGACCCAGGCAGTTATCCCAGCTCTGGAATGCAATTGCTGATCTTGGGCAAATTGCGTAATTTTACCTGTAAAGTTTACCATTTTACAGGTACAATAACTTCATTATCATACCTGTAAAATGGTAATAACAGTACTTTGTTGGACTCTATTGACAGTTAGGTGATATAGTACCTAGAGTACTTAGCACAAGTCTTAGGTGCACAGTTAAGTGCTCAGATAAACTTGTCTATTAAAACTGTCACCATCACCATCACCATTAGCATTAAGTTGGGAGCACTGGAAGGCTGACCACTGTAATCCCAATTCTATTTTACCTTCTATATCAGTGGTTCTCAAAAGTCAGTGTGAACCAGAAACAGCTGGAAGGCTTACTATAACACAGATTGCTGGACCTCACCCTCAGATACTGATTCTGTAAGTAGGTCTTAGGTGGGTCCCAGATTCCACATTTCTAACAGGTTCTCAGGCGATATGCTGCTGCTGCTTGTCTGGGGACCGTATTTTGAGAACCACTAATCTACAGAATTACTTCCTATAACTGGCGTGATTAATGGGATGACGAATCCCTGGTAAGTAAATTTTGCACATATATGAAACTTACCTCAGACAGGACACATTCTAATTTTAATCCTTTTTTGATGAAAGCCTTTCCAGAATGTATCATTTTTATTCTTATCTCTGTGAACAGAAGCTGTTAAATACAATTTGATTTTTGTTTTTGACCGAATTCATCAAACAGTTCATCTTAATTTTAGAAGGGATGAGAAAGTAAGTGTAGCCTTTTGACTTACAAACTTAAAATTACCTGAATAATATTTTTGCAACATGATCCTGAAGGACAGTCAAAGATCCCTACAGGGTATAGTAGTGAAACTTACAAGTCAGGACAAGTTCCCTGAGAATAAGTGTGTAAGGCTAACTTTATTTCCTTTATTGCTATGATTGCTAGATTGGAAAGTTGGATAAATGGTGCCGGCATAGATATGAGACTAGCCGGGCACGCCAAACAATACCAAAATGTGTTGAGTTGATTAAGGGATGGCCGCCATCCTGGGTAGATGTTTCTTGGAGTGTGCCAGAGGGTCCTATCCTCAGCCTTGTCTTATTCTTCCTCAATTATTTGGATGAGCCAGAACATAACACACTCCCATTTCCCATAGGTATTAAAATGTACTCAAGAAGACCACTTGATAGATAATAAAGAAAGGCTTTGGAAGCCTGCAAAGAGGGCCAGGGTAGACTTTGAGGCCCCATACAATCCAGAACTCTGTGATTCTCCCAGAGTTATGATCACCTGATCACTTGTTATGGTACTGTAGCGTAATCACCAACACAGGTTGTTGACTGTGAGCTTTTGGTCTTTGCTGCAAGGATGACAACAAATTAACTCTAATTCCTAACAGCACATTTCTTGCTGCCCACCCAACTTATATCCTCTTACATATGTCTTCTTCTTGCAACCTGTTCTCAGATTGCTGTTTCAATTCTACAAAGGTATGTGAAACCAGGTAACCAAACTTGACAAGAAATATAAATGCAGCAAAAGTAAGCAGACCAATGGAGAACATAAGGGACGATTTGTTGTTTGGAGCTTGGCTTTCAGGTCTCAGCACATGTTTTTTCTTACATTTTGTTTCAAAGGAATGAAACTGTTCAATCTTTGGCCCTCCAGAGCTGCTGTATTATAACGAGACTCAGCCATCTATTCAGTTATTAATCACATTTCAGAGCAAATTGTGTTTATTAAATGGTGACTAACAAAAAGGTTGCTATGAAGGAGTAGAAGGTGAAATAGCATAATGCTATATATTCTGCTTGAATATATTTATTATTCAATTAAATATGGTTACAAGCTCAAGGTTAAGCCAACTACCCTGTACACATGTATGTATACATACCCTACAAGCCCTAATTTCTCATTTGCTATTGCCAAGGGGATAACTCTTAATGACAGATGGAAAAATGTTTTAAATAGAAAGGAATTTAGAGGAAACTAAAATAAATCTCACTTCACTTCATTGTTCCACTTCTTCTTTCCCTGAGTGGTAACGTATTAGTGAGGACCCTCTTAACAATACATCAGGTCTTTAATAAGACTGATTTACACTTATTTCCCATAGTCAGTGAGTATCTTTAGTCAAAACTAGGCTGGGGTCAGACAGGTTTTTTGTTTATCTTTCCTAATGACCTGTAAATGTTCCACTGACTTAGGCTTTTATTTCTGAGGTACACATTCTGCTAACTAGTCATGGGTCACGTAGACACATTAACAATTCCCTGCTAATTTATCATCACCGGCTAGCTAACCTCCAGTAGGTAAAACAGGTCCTTTTAGCTCACATGATTTTATGATGTTGGCAGTAGCAGTAAGTATGCATTACTTTGTCTCATCCACAGCCTGGGAAAACGAACCTTTTTAGAGTCCTTTCAACCTGATTAGATTATTTAACTGCTGATGTATTCTGAAAAGATTGTTTTATGATGCAACATTTCCACTAAATAATAGAGTATCATGTGAGCGAGGCAGGACAAAGTATAGAATCAAATATTTAAATATGCTAGCTCTCTATTCAGAGACATCCATATAAGGGAACAAGGTGATGTTATAAGATACTCAGATACCTTCTAGGGATATTGTGTGTTTCCTAGGTTATCAGTTTTCTTTGCTACATTTTTGAGGACTAACTGCCAAACAGGAGAATTGTAGGTGATTTATAATTAGTAAATGTGCTTTTTTTTCCTTGCAGCAACATTTGTAAAAATCATCTTATTTTTTGTATATTCGTATCTGTCTATTGGGCATTTTGTAAGAAGTATATTACTTGAAATGTCATGCTTTATAATTTTTTTTCTTTTCCTCTATTTTGAGGAAAACATTAAGGTTCTGATATAATTAAATTATTTTAAGATGGGAATAGATTAAATAATATATGTTATTAATAAGCTCCACATTTTTCTCAATTCTCTGTAAGGTGCTAAAATATGCCAGTTAGCAGATTATTAATCTAGAAAATTATCTAAGTAGTAGCAGCAAAATTCAAATTTTCTGACACTGGAAGGTAGAACATAAGTTCTCAACTGGGGATGATTTTGACCCCCGGGGACATTTTGGTTGTCACAACCTAAGGGGTCGGGGGAATGTTGGATGTGTGTTCTACTGGCATCTAGTGGGTAGCGACCAGGGTGCTGTTCAACTTCCTACAGTGCAAAACTCAGCCTTTCACAACAAGGAATTACCCAGCCCAGAATGTCAATAGTGCTCAGATTGAGAAACCTGGGCCTAGAGCCCTGTTTTAAATATAAATGCAAATGAAAACAATTGAGGCAGTCCGAATTTTACATACTAGATCATGAATCTTTCCAAAGTTGAGAATACAGCAACCCTAAAAGAGGAACTCAACCTAGGATATGAGAAGAGAGGAAACATTTCTTTGTGTTCCACATGTCCATGAACTATTCCATCACAATGAATCATGACCACTGTTCATTAATGTCTAGAAATTGTTTTGTTATTCTTAATTTTAACATACTGTAAAATGAGGATATGAATCACTAAACACTGTGAAATTTGTTCTCCCCTTTTCCAGCAGTGCCTAAGCTAATGGTTAAGTGTGGTCTTTAACTTGTGAGAGTATATGCTATCCTGCTTTTTATTCTGCTATAAAGACTATATAGACTATAAAGACTATAAAGACTATTCTGCTATTTTAGACTACAGCCTCTAAAAACAGGATGACAGTTTAAAGCAGATATTTTTCTAAACTATTTTTTGTTCAAACCCAGTAATATGATAAAAGGAAAAAACCGTGAAACATTGGTGAAGCTTCAGGATAAAGTGTTTTATATTTTCCACAATGATTTGAGTGTTAGTTCTCTTCTTTTTCAGGCCGCATTCTGGTGTATTCTCTCACCATTTAATTCTATTTACCTGTTGCTTTAGTTGATCCTTTCTGATTTACTTCTGGTTTTTGTTTTATGTATATATTAAAAAACAGATTATATAATGATCATATCTATATAATGATCTTTGATTTTATATATATACAGGTGTGTATGTGTGTGTGTGTGTGTGTGTGTATAAATGATCTTTTCTGCTCATCCCTCGGCTCCTAGCTGAAATGTTACTTTCTCAGAGAGACCTTCTGTGACTACTCCATCTGTGAATTATGTACCTTCACCCATCACCCTCTCTTACCCGTCACCTTCTCTTTTTCTTTATCTGTATCTCCATTTATATATTTACGCGCCTATGTATGTATGTATTTATCTGTGTGTGTGTGTGTGTGTGTGTGTGTGTGTGTGTATAGTTTTAAATGTCTTTCTATCTCATTTGACTCAAAGTTCCATAAAGGAAGAGATCATTTTTCTTTGTCCACCATGATCTTTCCAGGGCTTGGCCCCTGATACTTTGCCCTCGAGGAATGTTGTATGAGTGAGATAAAAGCTACCCACTCAAGGTATACTGACTGTCAACAGTACTGAGATAATCAAAGCATGTGTCTTTCTCTTCTCTGTGAAAAGGTGAATACACCCTGCACCATTGTTCTGTGAACAAATACATTATGTTATTTGGCCTCAGTCTATTTTTCCCTACTTACATGATATGTGGCATAAAATGAGGGCAAGCTCCAACCTGTCATGATGTGACATAGTTTTGCCAAAACCAGTTCCCAACTCTGCATACACAGTGGCCTTTGATCTTGGCTTTCTGTACCAATCTCGGAAGCACTATGGAAAAGCTTTGGCTAATCTTGATACAGAAAAATTCCTGTTACAGTGATGATCCCCTTAAGTTGAGCAGAGAACCAGAGATGGTTGAGGGTCCCTTTGGCGATGTTGCTCAATTCTAAGGGGGCAATAAAAGGGACATACGATTATTCTCATTTAAACTTTTCAAGCCAGATGTTTGGCTTGTGCCTCTAAATGCGTCCTGACAATAACACGGCATTGCACATCCTTCCCTCAAGAGGTGGAGCTTATTTCTCCTTCCCTTGAATCTGGGTTGAACACGTGGCTTGCTTTGGCCAATAGAACTTAACCAAATGTGACATAAATGAGTCTTGAAAAGTGCTCATGCTTGGGGCTTACTCTCTTGCTGGTCTTTGGGCCCTGAGACCACCACATGAAGAAGCCCTGGCTAGCCTGCTGGAGGGTGAAAGACCATGAGGAACAAAGTCGATCCATCCCTCCTGAGAGCCTCCAGGCTGTTCAGCCTGCTAACCACCAGACATGTAAGTGAGAGGACCATAGATTATCCAACCTCAAATTAAGGAATTGCCTACTTAACCCACAGAATCATGAAAAATGATAAATAATTTTTGTTTTAAGCTACTAATTTTTGGGGCGATTTGTTTTTCAGCAAACAATAACTGATACGTACAATCATAGATAGCATATCACTATCTGTGTGCTCAAGGAGGCGTGTCAGGTGGCTATAAATTGTGAGTTTGGCAGTGTTTGTGAAACTCACTAGTTCCCTAAGATCGTTCAAGGTATAAAAAGGGACTTTCTGATCCAAAGCTTGGGAATCGCTGTGTTCTAAAGCATTGTCCACTTAGAGATTTGCAAAACAAATTAGCACATTCGAAGACTTCGAGAAGCCACAAAGAACAAGAAAACAAAACCTGCTGAAAACAAGTTAAAGCTCCACCTTTCCTAAACTCTTAGGATCTCTTGGCATCATGGTCATCATGAGGGTCATTGCCGAAATTCTCCTCTGAATGTAATGATAAGGGGACTTGACAAGAACTATGAGATTTTGGTCCTGGTCCTAGGTGTAGCATTTACAAACTCTAGGACCTTAGAGAAAATGAGAGATGTAATTCCTGCCCCGAGTCCCTTCTAGATCATTGTCAACCTGTCCATGTCACCTGGGATGGAAATTTTGATGATGCATTGATACTTTGTGCTCTGTATTATATTCTCTTTCTGATGAGTTGTGCCAACTCTGCAGTGGCAAATTATTTTCATCTGAAAATCTTCCTTGAGAGCTATCATTATGTCAGCTACTATTCTGAAGAGTGCTGGGAATAAGCCAGGTCTTATCCTCTAATATAGTCTTTCATATAATGCAGAGACTCTATATACTCTCTAACCTACCCTCTAAGCTCTAATACAAAGCCTGCATACTAGTAGAGGAGGTGGGCGATAAATCTGGAAAGAAATGAACAGTTAATACAGTGTCATCCAGTAATAAGCACTGAGAAGCAAAACAGTAAAGGGATAGAGCAGTGGTTCTTAAGCTTCGGCTTGCTTCAGAATCACCTGGAGGATTTGTTAAAATCCAGATTTCTAAGCCCCATTCCCATGGTTTCTGATTCAGAAGGTCTTGAGCAGGGACTGAGAATTTTCATTGCAAACAAATTCCCAGGTGATGCTAATGCTGCTGGTGGGTGGGCCATGTGCAGAGAACCAGTGGGCTGGAGAGTGATAGGTTGCTCTATTGGAGAAGATGGTCAGGAAAGCCCGTTCTGACTGCTAGAGGCCTCACTGAAGTGAGGGAGGAAACCATGTAAGGGTCTGGGAAGAGCTTAGGTAGAGAGCATAGTATGTTAAAAGGCCCTGAGGCAGAATTGAGCTTCTTGTGCTGGAGGAATAGCAAGGACTGATTTTCCTAATGCCATTGCTAGAGTAGACAGCTATCATCCTGTCACCCATCACAGCAAGAATTATGGGTTCTTTCATAGGTTATACCCACAGGGCCCACTGGGGTCCAGCTTTCAGTTGAATTACTTTCCTGACCCATATTTAGAAATAGTTTATAGAAAAAAAGGAACTTTGAGCTGGGGTTAAATTAAGGACCAAAAGTCAAAAAGAGGAAATTGCTCATCTGTCACGTTTCACTTGTTGAGGTCTGCTGGTTTCTGTTCTGACACCAGAACTAGATGTTACTTAAGTTCACAGTCTCTAAGTCCTTGCCTCTGGTTTGCAGAAGGGTCTGTGATTTCTCAGGTCAACGCATATTATTTCAGTGTGGCTCCTTTTGTGTTTGTGGGTTTTCCTGGATAAGAATGTGTTATTTTTTTTAGAATGTTCTACATTTGGGAGATGTTTTTCACATCCCTTACCTCAATAGATCCTTACAATTTCATTTCATAACACAGGAAAGGCAGAAACAATATACCCATGCTACAGAGGGGAAAACTAAGGGTCACAGAAGCCAACACTCAGGAACCGCTCCTTTTCTCTTCACATGGTCTTTTTTCTGACAGGAAAACTGATTGTCCAAGCTCTGATAAATAGGTAGTCAGTAGTGGGGCAGGAGATTGGAGGCCGAGCCCATAATGCTTCCATCACTGTCTCTCTTGAGGAAATTTGGTCTCAGGTCTCTGCTTACCACTTGTGTGCATTTTATCTTCGCCACAAATCATAAAACTGTGTGGCTTCACTCAGAAGGAAGATCATTTGTGAGAAGAAAAAAAAAACTAATCTTTACTGATCACCCAAGATCCGGGCACTTTGTTCAACATTTTTAAAGCATGATTTTGGTTAAATCTCTCCCCTCAGTGATGAGGGTGTTCTCCATTTTGTAGGTAAAAAACGGGGTCAGAGGGAAGTTAACTAATGGGTCTGAGGGCAATAATGTGAATGAGTCAACATCATTTTTTACTGCCTGCATTTCCTCTAACCTCAGTAGCCACAAAACCTTTTTTTCAAACACTACATCAAAGCCTAGAGGAAGAACCAAGAAGTAGGCATGCAGATAGTTGGTAAGAGTGAGACATTTCTTGGAAGGGACAGTTTTATATCAATCAATCCAACAGTTTGAATCAATAACACTTTTTTTTATGGTCACAGATAAAGGGGTTAAAGAAAATTAATCTAGCAGAAATGTCCATCATCACCTTTAGAAATCTCGATTGTCCTCACGTGAAGGACCATACTTCATTATTATTTTTTATGTAATGAATGAATAGGAATTATTGAAAGAAATACCATCAAAGAACATTTATGGCCTGAATTTACAGATTCTCTGGCCATTAATTAATTAAAGACAAAAGTGATATCCAAACAAGGAAATAAAAGCTTCCTGTCGTTTGACTTACTAATTTAGCAGAAAATGCGATGAAAATTATCAGGAAAACAAAGAAGCCACTTTCCCATCTTCCTAATAGAAGCTGCCATCCTTATGAAATTAAGTCCATTTCACTTTGACCCCATAAAGTGAAGAATACCAGATCTCACTTTAAAAAAATTAAATTCTCAAGTTTCTTTGTTTAGCCAACTTAAGAGATTAGTGGCAGCTAGGAAGTGCTACAGGGAAAATATTCATAACAAGATCTCTCTAACAACTGAGTCATTTCCTCCAAAAGACCACTGTTAAAGGCTTAAACTCATAAATCAGCAAAAGAGTGTGTCTCTAGAAGATATTATTTCTGCAAGTCTGAATTCAGCCATGTATTTGGGTTTGCGCTCAATCCTTGCCAAAGATAGGCGTGCCCCTCTTCTTTCAAAGAATTTACATCCTGTTCACCTGTTCAATGATATGTAAGCCCTACAAGGGAAAAGATTTTGACTGTCTCACTCACTGTTCCCTCTCTAGAGCCTAGAGTTGCATGCCCAGGTAGTAGGCAACTGTGTTGTTACAAATTTTTGTAAGTATTTGTTGAGTAATTCATTTAGAAAAAAGCATCTTTCAAGACGAAATTTTCACCTTTGCCCTTTTTATAAGTTTTGAAGTACCTTAAATTACTTTTTTCCAAAATAATGATGACAGATCACATTCATTAGCCACCTACTGTGTGCCAGGCACTGTACACAGCATTATCCATCTATGATCACAGATTCCTCACACCATCCCTATCAAGTAGGTATAATTATTTTCTCCACTTTTACAGTCCAGGAAGAAGCTAAGTAGCATGCCCAAATCACATGATTAGAAAGGACATAAACCTGGAACTCAAACCCTGAGCACGTCATCTGGTAGGAACCACAGTAGAAAGTTGTGCTTTAAATCTGCATAAATGGATGCTCAGGCCTTTTTTGTAATTTCTTTAGATTTGATTGTTTGCCCCAAATGTATCATTTATAGATGTTCAAAATACATTCTGCAGTTGTGTTGGTGGGAGCTCTATGACTAATATTTTATGCAATGCTTTGTAAACTGACAATGAGGCAAGTTTTATTGTAAAAGAGAGCTAGAATACATAAAAGTAGGAGTGATCAGTAAGACCTACCTTGCCCTCAAATTGAGAATCTCATTTAAACTGACAAAAGCAAGTAAATTTGAAGTTATGACTGTCACTTCAGATATGACTCATTCAGGGATTTTAAGGATCTGTAAATAGCCATAATCATAAGCATCATATTTTATATGTTATTTTATCTAAGTGAATTAGAGTTTATTCCATGAAAATGACTAAGATTCACTTTATTCCCTTTCTAAATAGAAAGAATATTTTCACTAAATTTGCTAAAATTACAATTCCATTTTTGATGCATATAAACACAACGTGAAAAAAGAAGTACACTTAATTGACATGTTTGGGGAAGATGCGTCTTGAACCACTAGATTTCTTCTGAGACTGACAAAGAATTTAACAACGTACTGTACTTTTGTGCGCTCACAGTGAGCATAGGTTATTCCAGTCCAATTAGCAATTACTCAGCTCATCTTAAACCTATCTTTCAAGCAGCTGAAAATTAAGATTTAATTTA
Source organism: Indri indri (assembly GCA_004363605.1). Classification (NCBI taxonomy): domain Eukaryota; kingdom Metazoa; phylum Chordata; class Mammalia; order Primates; family Indriidae; genus Indri; species Indri indri. The sequence goes on along the minus strand of RJWJ010003138.1, from coordinate 63,343 downwards.
GAAATGTTTTGGTATTCTTACCTTTCCCCCATTCATTTTTTTCTCAATACACTTTAATTCATCAGCATCTTCATTTTTGCATAGGCTGTAATATGTAGCTTAGTTCACATAAGAAATAATTTGTGGCTGTAAGCAGAGCTTGTAATTGCTACCTAGGGCAATGGTAGTTTTGAATATTGATTTTCTTAAGGATTTTCGTACTTAAGATACTGAATAATATTCGCTCACTCAAGTTACACCCGATGTAATTTTGAATATGTTATTTGTGAAAACTGTAAGAATGAACAGAAGTCCGTTGAGTACTAATTGAACACCATCTAGTTGCTCATAATTGTGCTAGTACCTCAGAGAGCTTTATTTTTCCCCCCAGAATCCAGGTAAATTTTTGTTTAAATTTCAGTAGATTTATGAGGTACAAGTGGAGTTTTTGTTACATGGATACATTGTACAGTGGTGAAGTCTGGGCTTTTAGTGTATCCATCACCCTAATAGTGTACACTGCTGAACAGGTAATTTTTCATCCCTCATCCCCCTCCCACCCTCTTCCTTCTGAGTCTCCAATGTCCATTATGTCACTCTGTATGACCATATGACCATGCATACCCTAGCTTGGCTCTCACTTAGAAGTGAGAACACGTGGTATTTTCCATTCCTGAGTTACTTCACTGAGAATAATTACCTCTAGTTCCATGCAAGTTGCTGCAGAAGACATTATTTAATTCTTTTTTATGGTTGAGTAATATTCCATGGTATATATACATACCACATTTTCTTTATCCAGTCAGCAGCTGATGGACACTTCAGTTGATTCTATATCTTTGCTATTGTGAATTGTGCTGTGATAAACATGAGAGTGCAGGTATCTTTTTGATATAATGACTACTTTTCTTTTGGGTAGATACCCAGTAGTGGGATTGCTGGATCGAATGGTAGGTCTACTATTAGTTCTTTCAGGAGTTCCCATACTGTTTTCCATAGAGGTTGTGCTAATTTACATTCCCATCAACAGGGTATAAGTGTTCCCTTTTGACCACATCCACATCAATAGCCCTTGCTTTTTGACTTTTTAATAATGACTATTCTGAGTGGGGTAATACAGTGTCTCATCGTTGTTTTAATTTGCATTTCTCTGATGATTAATAATGTTTAGCATTTTTTCATATGTTTGTTGGCCATTTGTATATCTTCTTTTAAAAAATGCCTGTTCATGTCATTTGCCCACTTCGTAATGGGGTTATTCATTCTTTTCTTGCTGAGTTGAGCTCCTTATAGATTCTGGATATTAGTCCTTTGTCAGATGCATAGTTTGCAAATATTTTCTCCCATCCTATAGATTGTCTATTCACTCTGTTGATAATTTCTTTTGCTGTGCGGTAGCTTTTTAGTTTACTTAAGTATCATTTGTTTATTTTTATTTTTATCGTATTTGCTTTTGGGATCTTAATCATAAATTCCTTGCCTAGGCCAATGTCCAAAAGAGTTTTTCCTGGGTTTTCTTCTAGAATTTTTATGGTTTCAGGTCTTATATCTAAGTGTTTAATCCATCTCAAGTTAATTTTTGTGTATGATGAGAGATAGGGATCCAGTTTCATTCTTCTGCATATGACTATCCAATTTTCCCAGCACCATTTATTGAATAGTATGTCCTTTCCCCAGCACACTATGTCTGCTTTGTTGAAGATCAGATGGTTATAGGTTTAAGACTTTCTTTCTGGGTTCTCAATTCTGTTCCATTGATCTATGTGTCTATTTTTATACCAATACTATGCTGTTTTGGTTACTATTGCCTTCTAGTATAATTTGATGTTAGGTAATGTGATGCTTTCAGCTTTGTTCTTTTTGCTTAGGATTGCTTTGGCAATTCAAGCTCTTTTTTGGTTCCATATGAATTTTAGGATTGTTTTTTCTAATTCTATGAAAAATAACATTGGTATTTTGATATGAATTTCATTGAAACTATAGATTGCTTTGGGCAGTATGGTCATTTTAACAATTTTGAATCTTCTAATCCATGAGCATAAGATCTTTTTCCATTTGTTTGTATCATCTATGACTTCTTTCATCAGTATTTTGTAGCTTTCTTTGTAGAGATCTTTCACCTCCTTGGATAAATATTTTCCTAGATATATATTTTGTGTAGCTATTATAAATGGGATTGAGTTCTTCATTTGGTTCTCTGTTTGGTCATTATTGTTGCATAGAAATGCTACTGTATTGTATACATTGATTTTGTAACTTGAGACTTTACTAAATTCATTTATCAATCTAGGAGTCTTTTGGAGGAGTCTTTAGGGTTTTCTAGGTATATGATCATATTATCAGCAAACAGAGATAATTTGACTTTCTCTCTTCCAATTTGGATGCTCTTGTTTTCTTTCTCTTGCCTGATTGCTCTGGCTAGGACTTCCAGTACTGTGTTGAATACAAGCAGTGAAAGTGAGCATCTTTCTCTTGTTCCAGTTCTTAGGGCAAATGCTTTCAACTATTCCCCATTCAGTATGATGTTGGCTATGGTTTTGTCATATATTGCTTTTGTTATCTTGTATTTCAGAGAGCTGGAATAGAATAATTCAGAGAGATATATGACTAGCACTTCCATTCCTAAACATATGTCCAAGAGATGAGTGCATAAATCCCCAAAAATAATTGTTCAAAAATGTTCATAGCTGCTTTATTTGTAATAGTCCCAAACTGGAAACAACCCAAATGTCCATCAACTGGAAAATGAACAAATTGTGCTATCCTTATGTAATGAAATATCAAATAGAAATTTGAAAAGAATAACTTTCTAATCCACCCAATAATGTGGATTTATCTCAAAAACATTACATTGAGTGAAAAAAAACAGATACAAGAGAGAACACCCTGTATGATTCCATTTATATGAAGTTCAAGATCTGACAAAGCTAATCAGTGATGATAGAAGTCAAAATAGTGGTTACCTCTAGAAGGGGGGTGATATTGACAGAGAAAAGGTAAAGAGAAAATGTCTACATTATTGGGAATATTTTCTATCTTGTTCTGAGAGGCGACTACACAGGGGTATAAATATGTAAAAACTCATCAAACTGAACATTTAGAACTTATCTATTTTACTGCATGTAAATTACACATCAACTAAAAAATTATCACTCTGAACATTTTTTTTAGCCCAACATTTCGTTTTGGACCTATATTCATATTGATGCACATAGGTCTATTTTATTATTTTAAATGTATCTATTTAAAGAAAAGATGATTTATGCTGTGATGGAGTTTGGCCTGGCTGACAGGTTTGTTAGGAGAACAGTAACTACTGCATCAAATTAACTTTCACATTTCTGTGACTTAACACAAAAGCAGTTGATTACTCAATCACTGTAACAGTTCCATGTGAGTATTCTGGTTCTCCTCCACATAGTGATTAAGGGACCCTTCTAGTTTATAGCTTACTATTAATAGTTCTTGCCCAGGGCCTTGGAATCTACTACCTCCAGCAACAAGGGAAGAAAATATGATTAGGGAATTTTCTAGCCAATGTCATGCATGTTTTATTGAGGCCTCTTCTGACTGTTCCAGTGCACAGCAGTCCCTTAAACATGGGGCTAGGGAGATGTGCGGTGACTGTCAAAATACACTCAACATTCTACAGCCTCACATGCCTGCCCCATGACTCTGTCTCTTACATACAGGAAGCATGATGGGCTGGTTAAACATGATGGACACTCTCTACCACCATATCTGAGCCTGAGCTTGAGCAGATTATTTGATCTTCCTAAGTCTTAGCTTCCCTATCCAGAAAAATGGAGTGCATTATAGTATGTTTCACAGGGTCCTGGGGCAAACTTTAAAAGATATGTGAAATATTTAGGACAGTCCCTGGAACATAAACATGTTTAATAAATGTTAGCTATGTTGCACATTCTTTGCTATAACCAGCCTCGCCAGAATGTCTGCTGCACCTCCAACATGCCCCAGACCTTCTACTACAATAAAAGAGCAAATTCTTTCCTTATGGACAGCTTCGTGGATGTGCAATCTGTGCAGCTGCACAGGGCCAATGCTCAGAAGGGCTGGGTGCTTGGGGCCTACCACTTAGTTTAATCCTCTGTTGTCACCATATTGAAATTCCTGACAATTTCATTTTTGAACTTGTGTTTTGTAAATGAAGGCTGATGGGACAAGGCAGCGTGTGCATGAACAGAGGAAATACAGGTAACAAACATGCATATCCACTGCCATTCTTCCTAGTTCCACTCACACATAGCATTCTTTTTTTTTATTATTATTTCAGCATATTATGGGGGTACAAATGTTTAGGTTATATATATTGCCTTTGCATCCCCCTGTCCCCTGAGTCAGAGCTTCAAGCGTGTCTGTCCCCCAGACGGTGTGCATCGCACTCATTATGTATGTATACACCCATCCCCTCCTCCCCTTTCCCATCTGCCCGACGCCCAATGAATGTTGTTCCTATATGGCACTTAGGTGTTGATTAGTGAAACCAATTTGCTGGTGAGTACATGTGGTGCTTGTTTTTCCATTCTTGGGATACTTCACTTAGTAGAATGGGTTCCAGCTCTATCCAGGAGAATACAAGAGGTGCTAGATCACTATTGTTTCTTATAGCGGAATAGGAATGGTATACATATACTACATTTTATTAATTCACTCATGTATTGATGGGCACTTGGGTTGTTTCCACATCTTTGCAATTGTGAATTGTGCTGCTATAAACATTCAAGTGCAGATGTCTTTTTTACAGAATGTCTTTTGTTCTTTTGGGTAGATGCCCAGTAATGGGATTGCTAGATCAAATGGTAATTCTACTTGTATCTCTTTACGGTATCTCCATATTGCTTTCCACAGAGGTTGTACTAGTTTGCAGTCCCACGAGCAGTGTATGAGTGTTCCTATCTCTCCGCATCCATGCCAACACATAGCATTCTTGATGTCCCATGGGCACAGAATTCCAGAGGACACAAAATATGTAGGAGTTCAGCAAAACTCAAATTGAGTACGAGTTAAGCATGTCGTATCTGTGAGGAAGTGGAGGGACTGACAACTCCAAGAGGTCATGCTTTGCATTCCAGTCAGAGCTTGCTTTGAGCACAGAAAGAAGGCAACAACAAGAGAACCCTCTCCTGCCATTTCTTTCTTGTGTTACTTCTCTATAACCACTTACTTTGAAAATAATGACATAGAAGAAAAGGAAAAGACAGGGCAACCCATAGTTCCATTTCCTTGCAGAACTTCCTGACTCATCAGCAAGCCAAAGGTAGAGTGTTGGTGGAATGAGCACATAACAAGAAGTGAAACAAAAATAGTTAATTTTGTGCCATGTTTTCCACTGTTTGGGTAAAAATAAAGCACATATGCATATATGACCTATAAAATACATATACATGGATGAGCTACAAAATTGAATAGTGCAATATTTTAGATTTTGCATATGAGTTAAATACTCTTATACTTGCATTTAAAATTGACATTCCACAATATAAAGATGTATGGTAAAATTTGTGCTAATTATTTAAAACATTTCATTTTCTTTACTTAGAATGATATGAAATAGTAAATAAAAAAACATCATGATAATTTCAAAGACAGAATGTGGGCAAAAGAAGATAGCTTTATATTTTGTACTTTCAGTGGCACTTTTTCCCTGCTTTTTGAAAAAAATGACCCCGCATTTTCATTCTGTACTGGGCCTTGAAAATAAGATAGCTATCTCTGTCTTTCCCTCTCACTGACTTCTTCTAAAAGTTCCCCCAGCTACCTTCTGCAGGAAGTCTTGCCTAATCCCCCCATTCTTCCTGGGCTATCTTGATCTCCCTGCCAGGTTGCATATAGCAATTTGTATTTATAGCTTTCTCATTGGACCCTTACTCTTGAATTAGTTAATTTTTACCCTGTTATCTTCCCTAAGAGTCTGTCTTTCCTGAAGGGCCAGGATAGACTTTACATTCTTATCCAGTTGCTATGGACCAGAATCACTGGGGCCCTCATAGCAAAAACAAGCTCCAGGAACTAACGATGAACAGATAGAATCTCTGGGGCTATGTCATTTGGCTACACAGCCAGCTTGAGAGTAGTTGAATAAATGAAAGAATACCGACAGTTCCAGTCCTCCAATCCCAGCACTTCCTGGTGAAATGTGGCCCATCCTTGATGGACTGGTTCAAGTGCCCCCCTCTTTCAGTGAACTTTCCCCTCGTGCCCACATTTCTAACTCCCTGACCTCAAGTCCCTTACTGTGTATTCATTATCTTTGACATCTAGGAAATTCTAACTTGAATTTTGCTTCTCTGATAAGCCTCTAGTAGGTAACATTGAGGGCACAGCAGGACCAGGACTAGGTTTAGGTAAGAGAGGCACTCATCTCAGGTGCAAAATCTAAGGAGATGCCAAAAATAACTCAGTAATCAAGAGAAATTACATTTTAATGCAATATTTTAAAAATAAAAATTCATGCAACAATCATTCCTGATGAACAATATATCAAAATTTTAAATAAATATGAGCTCAGGCCCTGTACTTACACCACTGGCCTCACTCACTCTTGTCTAATCCCAGCCCTGTGAGGTCCTATGTTTTATTCATTTTCTTACCCCAGCAGTTGCTGAATGAATAAATATATGAACAAATTGCTTCCTTGAATTAAGCCATCAGCTTGAAATTTACAGATCCTGGTGATGAGGATGGCTAAGGTAGAATGTGAGCGTGAGTCCTGAATGTGCCCTCCCAAGTCAGCTGGGTTGGAACACAGGGCCATATCATCTAAAGTTTGAATAATATGTTCTGCCTTCAGTCAGATCCTTGTGATATTCTCCTCCATTGTCCTACCTTGCATAAAAACAGAAAAAGGAATGCCACAATCTATTGGTAACACGTCTTTACCACCACGCAGCCTGTGAGACTGCCCTCAGAGGGCCTGTTCAAATGGAATTATAGGAGTTCATGTTGTTCCAATAACACTGCATTCAAACTGTCCTCCCCCATTGTTAGAACTAGTCTCATGACATTGTTACAACCATAGTCTCATGAATTGTTTGAATAATGCCACACTATGGATTTAATTGATTATTTCTGACATTTCCAGGCAAAATGAGATCAAAAAGATCAAGCCATTTGAACAAAGGGAAACAGCAGTTTTCGTTATACTTCATCCTCTGTATGCTTCCTTCTTAAGAAAGAATTTAGCTCCAAGTTATAGTCAGGAAGCAGAAAAAATAAACAGTTCCAGTAGGCTTTAGGGCCCATCATCCACCTTGTGAAGGAAGATTTGCATCACCTCATCTCTCCTTATTACTGAGTTGTTCACACACTGCCAAGACCCAAAGACCCCACTGTCAACAGTTGTGGCCTACCTGCACCAGCCTTTTTCCTCAGGGGCCAGCTTTTGCACCCACAGTCAGCCACCAGGGGGCCGCCTGTTAGGAACAAGTGGTGTAGACTCCACAGCTTTCCTCCAAACCAACCAAAACATTCCGGGGCAGCTTTGGAGCAAAGCCCAGGAACTTCCCTGCAAAGGAGAACAGCTCTCCAGCTATAGAAGCCTGCAAGTCCTGTGATGCAGCCTTATTAAGACAGAAGAATAAAGCACGGGTTTCTCGCCAAGGACCGAAGGGAAATGGGGTCTGTGGGGTCCACACCTTTCTCTCTTGAAATGCGCTGAAACCCTGATCATCCAGATGCAGGGAACAGCTTCAGACTTCTTGACAGTTGTGGTTGTGTATGCTGTCAGCAGGGGTAGTGGCCTCTCCACCCTTTCCCTGGGACGCTCCGAAAAAGCTAGAATAAACCACACATGTCGCTGGCTGGAAATCTAAAAAAATCTGCAATAATCTATACATTGTTCTGCAGTTGAGAATATAAATCGTCATAGCTCTATTACATTGCGTGTCACACGAATAAATGTGTATACTGAAATATGAAGTCGGAATTATTTTAATATTGTCTGTATGAAAATAATTGCACTCTGATGAAGTGGTTTTGTTGCAACTATAGGTGTCTGGATACTCGGTATTTTCCAAGTATTCCAGCTCAGAACACAAGTCTCCTCCTTTATTTCTCCCAACCTGAACCCTTGGCCTTCAGGACTTGAGGTCAGGGGTATTTGGGAGATCTGTATTTGCCCGCCCGGGTCAGGATTCTTCAAGAGTATAAATTATTTTTGCCTTCCGGGTTTTGTTTGTACATTTCCAGGGCAAAGACAAATTAATGGGGCGGCCCTTCTGGAGACCTGTGGAGTGTCTCAACCCTGCACACACCTCTCCCACGATGTGCATAATGGTGGCGGTGGAGAGTGTCCTCCTTAAATGCAGGCCAGGCATTTCCCAAACTTCCATTCCCAGGGTAGTTAGTGGTGGTAGTAAGAGAACGGACAGATGGCCAGGGCAGCGGAGGTCCCAAGAGCAGCCAGAGCACCTTGACGTCCCGACACGCGCCGCAAGTGGTTTGGGAGCGGAGGGAGGCGCGCGGCGGCGTGGGTCGCGCTGGTCGGGCCAGGCAAAGAAGACCGTGCTCCCGGACGTTCCCTCTCCCTCCCCCTTGTCACTCGTCCCCCGTTCCTTCCTCTTCTCCAAATGACGCCCAAACCCAAACCTCCGTGCGCATGCAGTCTGGTGGGTGGACGCGGGTCCACCAAATCCACAGCAACGTCACTACCCCTGGGAGAGCACGGCCGGGATTCAGAGGGGAGCGCCCACACCTGGGGAGGCAGGTGCGGAGGTGGCCGGCCCGGGATGGCGGGTGCGTGGGACCCGGGGTAGGGTTCAGCAAGCCGGGCGCTGTGAGTGCGTCCCAGCGCGGGCCCAGAACCGGGCGGGGGGCGTCGGTACCCGCCTGGCGGCCCGGGGCGGTGGCGGCGGCGGCGGGGTGTGTGGCCAGGAGGCCATTTCCTCGCTGCGCCCCTGGCGGAGCCGGGTTTGCCTGCTCGTGGCCGCTGCCGCCACCGCCGCGCGAGTCGGACTGCCGGGAGGGCTGGAGGGGAAACCAGGTCACAGGTTCGCAGACGCGGCGCGGAGCAGGCGCCCCGGGCCCGGAGTAAGGCAGCGCCTGGGGAGCGGGCCGGGGCGGGCCGGGCACGCTGGGGGCCGGGAGAGGCGGGGACTCGGGTGCCCCGGCCACACTCGCTTCCTACGCCTATAAAAGTGGAGTGGCCGGGGAGGGCCGGCGCGGCCCTGGCTGTGGCCGTCTGTCTTCGCCCAAGGAGTTGACATTTTGCAGGACTTGCGCGACGCCCCGTCGCCTGCGCTCCCCGGGACCCCGCCGCCGGGAGGAGGGGGCGGAGGAGGGTGGAGACTGCGGGGCTTGGCCAAGGAAGGCGCACATCCTCGGGCGGGCGGCCGTGACGCGGCGAAGATTAACTTTGCATGAATAATGTGAGTGCGCTTGGAAAAGAGACCTTCTGCTCCCGGACTCCCCGGGCAAGCCCGCAGGCTGTCTTCCCCGGGCAGGGGCGCTCAACCCGACCGGCTCGAGGGCACTGGTAAATTGGCTAGGGGACCGCGCGGAGGCAGCGGGGGGGGAAGGGGGGAAGGGGGCGACAGTTCCAACTGTCCAGAAGGGTGGGCGGGATGGTGACAGGGTGTCGCAGGAACCTGGAGGGGTGCCGGCGGCGAAGCTTAGTGCGCGCGGGCGGGCAAGCGTGGGTGGGTGGGGGGTTGTCATCCGCCTTATTACCTGCCTCCGCGGGGTTTCTGCGCCCCGGATCTGGGAGGAGGTGCCCTCTCGTGTTCGGGCACCGCGCGGCTGCAGGCAGGGAGCCACGGCGTGGGCAGTGGTGGAACAGGGTGGCTGGGGGCCCCCTCCGATCGCAGCGGCTCTGTTCCTCAAACCCCAAGCCCAGCTGTTGACATGCTCCTTGTGAAATGGAGTTTGGCATCCTCAGCGCAGAACCGAGTGGAAGTTTCCATGATGAGGAAGTTGTGTGACACGGGGGTTCGGAAAAGGTTGGCAGGCACAGTGGGGAGGGTTAAAGGGACTGTGGGTCTCCCATCCCCCGTTTTTCTCCTGCCCCGGAACTCCGGGGCTTGGAAAGGAGAATTATCCTGAATGTTGGCGTGCGCTGTTGCCGGTGCTTGGCGACTCGGCTTCTCTCCGCCTCCTGGGGGATCGGCGGCGATTTCGCTAGTCTCTGGGTCGCGCTCCTTTTCTTTGCTTGTCTTGACGCAGCATCTTCCTCTGGGTCGTCTCGAGTTGGTTGTGTACCAGTTGTGCCACCTGTGCGACCTCCACCCTCTGGAGGAAGGACTAATTTGGGGGAGTTTTCATTCTTAGTGGATTTCGTCCTTCTTAGTTGCAGTTGTCATTTTGAGGGAGGATGTCCCACTGACCATTGTAGCATTATTATTAGTGCTAACTCTTAAGCCTTCTGATTTGTTTTAAGGAGGCGGGGGCGGGGGAGACAAATGGGGTGAGGTTTTCAAAAATTTATTAAAGGTGAAATATATAATTTTCCCCAAATAGGAAATTTTAGAGGAAGCGTCTAGAAGCAAAACAATTCATAAAGTGAGTCAGAGAGAAGAGTTTACCTGAACAGCCAAGTTCAGATTCTCCATCCTCCTTTCTCCACACACGTCTAGAATTTGTGAAGATTCAAACACTATGACTGTTCAGTAAATACATTTTAAGTAAATTCTTGCTTGTAATGTGTTACTGGTCTTAGGTACAAGTGAGATTCAGTATTAAAGACCTGTTTTGAAGTTAAAGAAATTAAGCATTCGTTGGACAGTGTACTAATGTCAAGCACAGCAATTTTTATAATAATAAATGTACTAAGTAATGGAGACCTGCTGGGCAATCTTTACTTTTTTGGCCTTTGTTCAGTATGCTTATTTACTTCATAAAAATATATAGCATGCACTGAATTGCAAAGGAATAAAAATTACATTTTCGTCAAAATGTTTATGATTCATCCTGAATATTCAGAATGACCGACCTGCTCCTTAATTCACTTCTGCTTAATTCTTTCTAATTCTGAAACAAGTCAGAGGCTAGGAAAAATTAACAAAAAAAAGATGTTTCAATGCAAAGTATTTTGAGCAGTGAATGTTTTTAGGATATTTTCATGCCAGGTGGCTAAGTGTTTTAATTGGTGCTAACAGAAATTCAGTAGTATGTAATTTGTTTGGGGTATTTTATATGAAAGCATTGGTGAACAATCATTCAGTTTTTGCGCATGTTAAGCAGATACCAGCAGAATTTATTTTTAATTAATTTCTAAGGTTTATTTTATATTGGAAGTGGGACCATCTGCTAGCAAATACAATTTGGTTTTATTTGATTGCAGGTGAAAATAACCGATACTGAATATAGCTACAGACTGTTTTGGTTTTTTTATGAAGTAATTCCTGTTGGCATTACAATGCTAAGGTATAATTTTATTGACATTGGAATATTGTTATATAAAGTAACTGATACTACCAAGAAGAATAAATATTCCATTTCTCTTCTTTTAGCTCCCTTGTAGTAAATTCTGCTGTAATTAGAGATGAATTAAGACAACTTCCTTATAATCCAGTATCTTTGGGAAAAGGTGATTTCTTGAAATCTCCTCAAGTGCAGAGAAAGTTGTGAATCCCTTTCTCTCCCTGGGGTTTTTACAATTGTTTGAAGCATGAGGTGTGTGGAGACACAAATGGTATTGCATGTTTCTTTCTTTAGTAAGCTTGTCTTTTTGATGGAAATCAGAGTAAAGGTGATGGTTTCTTTAGCTCCATCTTCTCATTGTACTTTAAGATTTTGTGTCACCTTCTCACAAAGACCTTCCCTGACCACTTGAGCAAGGGCAGTCCCTCATTCCTTTTCAGAACCATCACACCATGTTTTTCTTTTCTTGTTTTATCTTCCTTGGTCTTATTTGCAATCTGAATTGTTCATTTCAGTGGATACTTGTTGATTACCTGTCTCTCCTGTCTAGAATATAGAGTCTATGAGAATAGGAGTCTTGACTACCTCACTCACTCCTGATTTTCCAGCATCTAGAAGAGGACTTGGCACATAGTAGGTGCTAGATAAATCATGGTTGAATAAATTAATACAGTGTTCTCAAAAATACCTGACTAAGCATCCTAGGTGGGTGTCAATTGGGCATGCCAAGATCTGTGCAGTGTGTGTGTATGCACGTGTACACGCCATGTGTATATGTTTCAATCTTTGCTTATTTTTATCCCTTTCTTCTCTTTGAAACAAAAGCTGGCCTGCCATTCTGTGTAAAAATGCAGAGAGTTATTTCCACAGATTCCTGCTGAGGGCATTTGCCTTGCTTATGGGGAAATCCTCAGCAGCAGTTTGTCTGACATGTTACCTTGATTCTCTGAAGATGCTGACCTTCAACTCCCTGAATTTCAGCATATGTGTTCCAGAGGCATTGTCAGTGCCAAGAGCGAAATTCCAAGGACCAGACATCACTGGGTGATAGCAGTGTCTTCTCACTCAACAGGTCCTGGCAATGCCTCTGGCCTTGGCAGCCTTGAGAGGACCAAGGGCATGTAGTGGTATAGTTTGGGCTGCAAAAGTGGCGGTTGGGGAGGGGGTAAAATGGGACTGTCAGGATCCAACACAAATAAAGAGCCGTTGGTGATAGATTTGGAAATAACCTGATACTTACTGTATGTTGTAAGTTGCAGCCAACCTCCCCCCTCTTTTGCCCTTTTTCAGTTTCATAAACAATTCTGAACCAGATGATTGTGGGAAATACTGCATTACCTGAGTTTTCAAGTCACCAGAGCATGATACCCAAGGAGTCATCTTCAAATTATTCATGGAAACTCTTGCCAATTGGAAGCAAAAGGAAATTATAATCAAAGATTATGGCAATTTGTTTTCGTTTATGGAATATCAACTTTCAGAATGTGTCTGAGTAAATGCATAGCAAAAACCCTGTAAAATAATGAGACTGTTGAAAATGGGAGGGGAAGAAAGATCAAAATCTTGTGGAGGAAGGAAGATAAGCACACTATAATCCTAAGTGCTTACTGCTTTCGAGTATTTTATTTAACTCTGAGCTTCTTAGTAGCCAAGTTAACAGTAAAAAAGTGGGGGGGGAGGGTCTGGAGATGGCATGCGTTCAAGTTCTAAGGATAACACGCACAGAGGGCCCAGCATGGTGCCTGGCAACTAGTATACACTCATATGAAATATCAGCTTATATCATAGATAATACTTGAACTTCAATTTTACAGAAAACGAAGTAAGGTTCTTTATGCAGTCATGTCTTTCACCAAGTCTGAAGGGGGAAAATGCAGAAGGCATAATGATGAAAAGTAACCCAGTGTGGGTTTATCTTTGGGGGCCTGAGCTACTGTGGTCCAGCAGTGGAGATTCTGGTGATGGTCCCCAATGCAGGAATACAGCTCAGAAAACCTAGAGGAATGAGTTGTTAACATGTTCATTAAGCTAACTTTCCCAAATATCTGGTATCTCAGCCAGGCTTTTGACTAGAGCAATCTGAGAGGACAAGACACCAGCTACTTGAAAATAACCCTATGTCCATAAACATCACTGAACAGGTGGCCCCTGGTGCTTTGTTCTTTAGTCTGTATAGCTCTTACTACGTTGCAGGAAGCTTGTTTCCATTTCTGTCCCCACCTCTAGGTTGCGATGAGGTGCTATGTGTGGGTTTATTCATCCTTGGCTCCCTAGAGCCTAGCAAAGAGCTTGGCACATGGGCACAGGTGAAACACTAGGAATAATGAATGGAAGGGGGAAAGGGTGGTGCTTCTTTTTCCCTTCTGTGTTAGCATTAAGTGTCATCTTCTGACTTTGTTTTGCCCAAAGTGAATGTGTGCTCCCTGGCTTGCATCATATGTCCAGATCACAGCTGACTCTTTTGCTACAAGGACTTGTTCTAGTGTCAAAGCTGGTTGAGCAATGGATGGCAAGTTAACTCCTTCCTTTATTTAAAGTCATTTTGATTCTTTGATTTGATTCCTCATTCAATCTACAAATATTTGTATACCTACTCTGTGTCTGGCCCTGCTAGTCATTTTTCAGCATGCAGCCTAGTGACCTATGTGACAATGTGCGTATGTTAAAACAAAGGGATTCTGTAATTGTCTCCACGGTGATTAAATGGATATGCCTACTAGAGTCTCTCATACAGCCCCCTAGATGAAATAAGGTTTTTTTTATTTATGAGAAGGTGAATGTTTTGTGATTCCTGTAGCCGTATTACTGTAAATTCCAATGAGATTTGCCCAAGATTCTCTTGTGTCCAAGTGGTGTAGGGTTGAATACGTTTAAGCTGGTGAGTTTCTGATTAAGAATGTTCACTCTTCAATTTAAGTTCCCAAACTTGTTAGTCAATTATGGCATTTAAGTAAGTGGGGGGGAGTATCCAAATCACTGAGTCACAAGTAATGTATTTCCATATCCTCCTCTCAGGAATCTGGCCAACTGACAGCTAGAATAGTGATTTACGTTCAATGCTAATGTTGTTTGGTCCCTACTGTCCTAATTTCAAGGGACTTTGGAGTCTTTATGTACTGGCAGTTCCACTTGTGCGGTACTATTTTTGTTGGGTGAGAAACTGAGCTCTGCTGTGAACTTAAGTATCTTTTTCAAATAGCAGATCAGCAGAGTCTGGAATTAGGATCCAAGAACCTTGACTCTCTGTCCTGGGACTCATATAGTAGCTTTCTATTGTGACAGTCGGTCCTAACAAGACTGGAAGATGTTTCTGGAAGATGTTTCTGATGGACATAGGTGTGCTTCATAATAGTGATCATTTCTCTTGCCTCGGACACATTAAATTTGCACAATATGTGGATCTACTTTTAACAATCCAGAATACCTGCGTTTGAGGCTTTGCCAGAGAACGTAACCTTCAACTGTCTGCTAGGCAATGCTTACCAAAAACTAAATGATATTTATGTAGAAGTGTTCGAAGAATAGGAAACCAAAAGACAAATTCATGATCCAGCTCATCACTCTGAGGAAGCTTCTGGCTTACATATCTGAGCTCTGTTTTATCTTCATGATCTGGATGTTTTATTCAAGTTTTATTTTTCCTAATCTTCCTTTTTTAAACAAACTATTTACATTTCATTCTTTGTCATATACACACATGTGCACAAACACATGAATACATACGTGTGTGTGTTCTAAGAGTGGACTGCAGAAGAGGCGTATATAATAATTAGGAAAGGACTGATCCGAAGTAAGTTACTCATTCATCCTAGTTCTGAAAGAGGGCCTTCAGGGAATCATGGCTTCTCTTCTGTGATCAAGAATTTAGGGGTTTATCAGAAAGTCATGAGTGGTCAATCAATTAAAGCAACAGTGTGGACCAAGGAACGCAGGTCTACAGTGGGCATGTCTTTATTATTTGAAAGTAGTCTTACTTGACTCCTCTAGAGGCTCAGGAATGTGTGTGATGAGGAGAGTTGAGAAGATAGTCTTTGTTTTAGTGGCATGATATATGGTCATGGCGTTTGGGAACCTGTTGACTATTCTAACTCTTGTAATGTATTGTTGTTCATTGGTTCTCAAGATGATTCGGATGTACTTCTTCCCCTTTATTATTTGTTTCACTTAGGACTCTGTTTTCCCAGATTTCAGGAATGTCTGTACAGAACAAGTGCTCAAAAAAAAAAAAAAAAAAAAAAAGGATTGGTGATAACAATTGTAACATTCCTGGGACTTGGTCATCTTTTTCACATTTCTCGCTCACATGCTTAAATGTCTTACCAACTTGCATGTCCATACAAGTAGAATCTGTCTTGGTGACAAGTGTGTGTCATATTCTCACATACAGTGAAAAGGCACCACTTGGCTCTAGCTTCTGCTCTGGTTCCTGTGCCTACCTTCCAAATCGTGGTGGGAGAAATGCCACAGTCACCCTGATGTCCCAAGCCACAAATCCTGCCTTCATTTTCAGTCCCTTCTACTTACTCCTGAATATCTTTGAAGATCCTGGTCTTATTTTACTTTTTATTTCTTTTACTACTGTATTTGCCTATTTTACTCTCTGCTCAATTATTTTTGGGAAATCCTGAGTTTAACAACTGATACAAAAGTTTCCAGAGCCTATTTTTATACTTAGTGTACATTATAAATGTACAAGAGTAGGGAGAGCAGGTAGCAAAACTTATTAACTTATTTGATCGCTGTGTTCTTTGAATGTGTGTGTGTGCATGTGTGTGTGCATGAGAGAGAGAGAGAGAGAGAGAGAGAGAGAGAGAGAGAGAAACACCTCAAGTGGCTAAAGTTCAGTGCAAGAGGTTGTGAGCAACAGTTCACTGTATTACACTTTAAAAACTCAGCCTCCTTTATTTTAACCTCTTGCCACAATTCATGATAAGAGGTAAATCAGACAAGCAGTATCTAGTGCTGCAGAAGAACCTTTTTGCTTTATCACAAAAAAATCTAGCAATTTGTGCACAATACTGGTTAATACTGCCCACTGTTGAAGGGTTTTGCAATGATGTAAAAATCCTTCTTAATTTCTGTTACTTTAAAAATATTATAATCATAATCTTTTCTTGACTTTATTTCTGATATTTGGATGTATTAATTTGCATAAGTCAGAAAATGATTTATTTCTAATGTATGTATTTTTGTTTACTTTTAAAATTTCACCTAAGCTTCATTGTAATTACCACTACACTTCCAACATCTAGAGAGCTAGAAAAATGTATTTATATCTGAATTGTAGCTATAACAGAGGAAAGTATAAGGTTGTACACTCTTGTGTTATTTTTCTTTTAAAACAAAAAGAACTAGGGAACTTTATGCAGAAAATAATTTTTAAAACAATTTAGGTTAATGGCCTATGTGGGTGATGAACCTATCAATTTATCCTGTGGTAGTTATAAGGGACTTAAAAAACATCCTTCCGAGGCCTGTGAAAAAAATCCTAGGCATTTGGCTTATTAATTTGTCCTCAAACATAAAGTATTGCTAAGGTGAAGGTGTGCTGTGGAATGCACTCTACATGCATTCATTCATTATTCGTTAAGAATATGTGTTCAGATTTATCTTTATTGAAGTTGCCACAAAAAAAAAGCCTTAAAATAAGTAATTTTTTTCTCCTGGAATCTAGTGATCCATCCATCCATCACAAATGCATGGGACTTCTGCTAGGTACTAGCCACTATGGTAGGTGCTAAGATACCATGGTTAACATTTAAAAATCCTTGCTGTAGAGATGCTCAGAGTCTTCTGGGGCAATCTACAAGAGGTAATTTAGTGTTCAGGTGTTTCTCAATAGCAGGTACTGTTGGCATTTTGGGCCAGGTAATTCCTCTGCACCTCTGCACTATTGGTATTTTGGGCCAGATAATTCCTTGCTGTGGAGGGCTGTCCTGTGTGTCGTAGGATGGTTAGCAGCATCACTGGCTTCTACCCCTTAGATGCCAGTAGCTCTCCCCACCCATCAGGTGTGACAATAAAACATGTCTCCAGATATTGCCAAATGTCTTCTGGGAGGCAAAACCACCCTTACTGAGAACCACTGGTGTAGAGGTCAAGAACCAGGACTGTGGAGTGGGAATGTATAGATGATGTGATCCCGTCTGTCCAATTTTGCTTTGGTTGCCTGTGCTTTTGAGGCCTTATTCAAGAAATTTTTGCCCCAACCAATGTCTGGAATGTTTCTCCAAAGTTTTATTCTAATAATTTTATAGTTTCAGGTCTTAGGTTTAAGACTTTAATCCATTTTGACATGTTTTTTTTTCTTTTATGTGGCGAGAGGTAGGGATCTACTGTCATTCTTCCCCATATTCAATTTTCCCAGTATCATTTATTGAAGAGACCGTCCTTTCCTCATTGTATGTTCTTGACACCTTTGTCAAAAGTGAGTTGACTGTAAATGCATGGATTTATTTCTGGGTTCTCTATTCTGTTCCATTGGTCTATGTGTCTGTTTTTTATGCCAGCACCATACAGCTCTATGGTATCATTTGGAGTCAGGTAATGCGATTCCTCCAGCTTTGTTCTTTTTGCTCAGGATAGCTTTGTCTATTCTGGATCTTTTGTGGTTCCATATAAATTTTAGGATTTTTTTTTTCTATTTCTTTGAAGAATGTCATTGGTATTTTGATAGGGATTGCATTAAATCTGTAGATTTCAAAGGAGACAATCAACAAAGTTAAGAGACCATGCACAGAATGGGAGAAAATATTTGCAAACTACCTATCTGACAAGGGATTAATACTATAATATAGAAGGAACTTAAACAACTCCATAGGAAAAAACCACAATAATCTGATTTAAAAATGGGCAAAAGATCTGAATAGACATTTCTCAAAAGAAAACATATAAATGGCCAACAGGTATATGAAAAAGTGCTTAACATCACTAATCATCAGAGAAATGCAAATCAAAACTACAATAAGGTATCATCTCACTCCACTTAAAATGGCTTTTATCCAAAAGAAATGCAATAATAAATGCTGGCAAGGATGTGGAGAAAGGGGCACCCTTGTACACTGTAGGTAGGAATGTAAATTACTACAGCCACTGTGGAGAACGGTATGGAGTTTTCTTAAATAACTAAAAGTAGAACTACCGTATGATCCAGCAATCCCACTGCTGGGTATGTATCCAAAAGAAAGGAAATTGGTACATAGAAAAGATATCTGCACTTCTATGTGTACTGCAGCACTATTCATAGTAGTCAAGGTATGGAATTATCCTGTGCCCATCAGGGGATGAATGAATAAAGAAACTGCGGTACATATATACAATGAAATATTACTCAGCCACGAAAAGAATGAAATCCTTTCATTTGCAATAACAGGGATGGAACTGCAGGACATTATGCTAGGTAAAATAAGCACAGAAAGACAAATATTACATTTTCTCACTCATCTATAGCGGCTAAAAGAAATTGAACTCTTGGAGATAGAGACAGTAGAATGATGGTTGCCAGAGGCTGGGAAGGGAAGTGAGGAGGGGAGGATAAAGTGGGGATGGTTAACTGGTGCAAAAATACAGTTAGATAAAAGGAGTAAGATCAAGTCGTTGATAGCACAATGTGGTGACTACAGTTAACAGCAATTTATTGTATATTTTAAAATTACTAAGAGTGGAATTGGAATGTTCCTAACACAAAGAAATGATAAATGGATAAATGCTTGAGGTGATGGACACCCTGGTTACCCTGATTTGATCATTACACCCTGTATGCCTGTATCAGAACATCACATGTACCCCATAAATATGTACAACTATTATGTGTACATAATAAAAATTAAAAAAGTGAAAAAATAAATGAATTAATTATGCAGTGTTTGACCCATACATAGTTAAGTGTTCCCAAACATTAGCTATTCATAGTGGTGGTAGTATTAATATTTCAACAGGCAGTTACAATATTGATAAGTTCTATAACATAGTTAAGTACAATGTGCAGTGGGAGCACATCATCAGGGGTGGGAGTGCTCTAGGTGGAAAAAACATGATATACAGATGTATGAAGTGGAGGTAAAAGTATGAAGCATTTGGGGAATTGCAAGGAGCCCAATCTTACTAATGTGCAAAAGACAATGAATGAGGCTGTCGGGGCAGGTAGGAACCAAGTGGTGAAGGCTTCCTTACCCCCAAAAGGAAGATGGACTTTGTTTTGGTAGCATGAAGAGAATGAATAATGTTCAGCAAATCAGATTTTTATTTTAGAAGATTTGTTTGGGATAGGTCTTGAGTGGGAGGGAGACTGAAGGTGATGAGCCCGGTTAGAGACTCTTAGAATAGTCCACTGAGAGATGGTGGCTGCTGGAGCTGAGGCAGTTATATATTGCTGTGATGTCTTTAGGAACAGATTTCACTTTCTCCAAGATGTGGCAAAATTTTTCTAATTTAATTCCAATAATGAATATTTTTAGCAAGCTAGCTCTGCATTTGGGGGAATTTCAAGTTTAATTTGAAAGCCGATTACATGATAGATTCTCTTAAAAATCTTTTCAAATGAATCTTAATTTAAAGACCATCTCACAGCCTATTCATAGTTGAATATTACTTCAAGAGTTTCTCTGCCATTGTGTGCATATGCCTGTGGTTCCTGTGTCTGGCAGAAACACTTCTACATGACTATATTGAAATAGCATTGACATTGTTGTATTAAGATTCATTATTTGGTATTAAGTGTTGATTTTCTAATTGTTGGGAATTTTCTTTCTTTAATGATCAAGAGTAGAGATGGGTGAAGAACAGAAATGAATGAATGAATGAATGGCATTATGGAAATGCCACCTAATTAAGAATAAAAATATTTTGGGCAAGTCTCTTGGCTTATCTGAGCTTTAATTTCCTTAGTCATAAAACGATAATTATAGATAAATTAATCTCAAAGTTATCTTTAGCCCAGGGTTGGCAAACATTTTCTATATTAGGCTGTATGGTAAATATTTTAAGTTTTTCAGGATATACAGTCTCTGTTGAAACTACTCAAGTCTGCTATTGTAGTGCGAAAGCAGCCATAGACAATAGATAAATAAATGGGCATGGCTGTGTACCAATAAAACTTTATTGACAAAAACAGGTGGTGGGATATAGTTTGCTAACTACTGCTAGCCCAGCATTATTCAGTAGAAACATAATGTGAGCTACATATATAGCTTGTAGCCACATTATAAATAGTAATAAGCAACCACTGGGTTTAATTTCAGTACTGTATTTATTTTACCCCATACATTCAAAATATTATTGACATATAATCAGTATAAAATACTAAGAATATATTTTACTTTTTTTAAAGTCTTCAATATCTTGGTGTGTGTTTTATATAATACTTGTAGCACATGGCAACTCAATAGCCATTAGTGGCTAGTAACTACTGAAATTGGATGACATGACTCTAGAGTTAAAAATCTACCATTCTGTCAGTTTCCATGCAAAAATAAATTACATGCATTATTTCAAGTGATTAAGACACTTTCTTTTTCTTTCCAGATATATCGATTAGTAAAACACTATCTACACTTAAAAACAAAGAAACAAAAAATGCACAGTGGCTCAAACAAGTGGGTTTATTTCTCACTCATGTAAAGTTGAAAATTGCTATTCCTGATTGATTGGTGGCTCTGTCGAAAGGCAGATTGAATTGGATGCCTGGGTTTGCTGCCTTTTAGCTATGGTCTTTCTGGCAAGTTCTTCAACGAGTTTGAACTTCAGTCACCCTATCTGTGCACTGGAAATAGTGTTGGTACTTACTTCACAGCACTGTGAGAAAGATCACATGAGATATTGGCTATAAACTGCTTTGCCAGAACATAGTGCCTGGTGAGTGCTCAGTACGTGGAAAACAATTTTATTATCATTTTATTATTACAAAAGCTGTGAAATTGATTATGTTGAGTAAACTTGCACCCTGGAGGTATAGGGTGTTATTCTCCAAATGACAGGAAATCAGAGAGAGACCTGGAAGTCAGCCTCCAAATATACTTGATCATTTTGCATCATTAGTTATTCTTCATTTAGTTTTAAATTAGTGTTATGTGTTATTGGTAACAATCTTCGTTTTATAGATGACCTAGTATTTTTCAGCCTCAAAGAGGTATATTCCAGGATCAGAGAGGTGTGCTCAAGTTAGTGAACCCTCAGGGTTTGCAGAAAATAGGCATAATAGGTGCCCAGTTACCTTCCCAGGACTCCAGGACTCTTGAACACAAATTTGGCTTTCCCACTTATATCGAATGTGGTGCTATAGCTAACCACCTTCCCTCCTCTCCCT
The DNA here is from genome assembly GCA_004363605.1 of Indri indri. Taxonomy (NCBI): domain Eukaryota; kingdom Metazoa; phylum Chordata; class Mammalia; order Primates; family Indriidae; genus Indri; species Indri indri. The sequence goes on along the minus strand of RJWJ010003138.1, from coordinate 41,685 downwards.
TGTTCTTCATGTTTTCCTGCTGTCCATATTTAAATTTCTGTCCTTAAAAGTCCAATATATATTTTTCCCTGCTTGTGTTTCAGTCTAGTGTCCCAATATCCTTTATTCAAGGAGCTCCTGAGATCCTGCCCTGATTAATTAAGATCGAGATCAAAATTCTCTCTGGTTCTGCCCCACTAATATATGCCACTTCAAAGACAGTTTCCCTGACCCTTTTGTCCGCAGGTAATATTACATGTTTAGTCACTTACTATATTTATATTTCTTCACTGTTCAGTGTCCACACCTCTTATTTGTCAATGAGATACTTCCTTGCTCGATTTTAAGTTTCAAGAGGGCAGGGATTGTGTGTTAAACAATTTTAGTGCAGTTGAGAAGGCAAGCCCATCAGGTAAGTGCTGAGTAATACTTTCCTGATGTTTTGACCAACCACGTGTAGGCTGTTTTCATGTAATTAGGATGAATCTAATTTTAAAATGAACAACCGCGTGTCCTTAGATGAACCAGAATATACACTTACAAGGCCCTGCTGTCCTGCATTATAAATAAGGGAATAGGTTGTCCTGCAGAAAAGCTCTGCTGTTCTTTTCTTTTCCCTTAAAAATAAAAGCCATCCACACACATAAGAACTGAGATAGATGATCTCGTTTCCTCAACTAAGTTGGCGAGAATTCAGGGACCCAAAGTGGATGTTCTCTGCAAAGATGAAACCCGGCAAAAATCCATAATCTGATGAATTGTAAGGAAACTTCCTAAGACTGGGTTATGGTGAATAGACCTCAAGCTTGGCAGCCTGAGTCCTCAACTTGTATGACAGCAAGAACTTTCTTAGGTGACAGGTTCAAGTTTCTGCAGAGACAATATTCTGAGACTGTTCAGAAAGTGTCAAGTTATATCGCTTTGTAAAATTTTCTTTTCGCCAATGTGTGAGCCCCCTGGACCCAGAGCTCCTATGGCAGCTTCCACAACTCCTAGCATTTATGTGGCCTTTATTTCTTAAGCTTTTTAGCATCTCCGAATTCTCACTACATGGAAGATGAGTGATTGGACATTGCCCTAAAGGGATTTTACAATTCATTTCTCTTCATTGTCTAGCAGTGTTTCGAAATCACTATTTCGTTTTTGCTATTTTGTGGTTTTAAGTCCCCACTGGCAATTCATTAAAGTTTCATTTGAACCATGGCAGTTGTTGCTCCTCATCTTTGCCTGTTCCCAGCACTATGGTGAGAGCCCCTTCTCCGAGTCAGTGTTGTTACTTATTAGGGTTCTCGTACAAGTTTGACTTTAGGGGCATTGGAGACTAATAGGGATTATGTTTGTGCTCCCAAGTCATTTTATCTCTGCCATTCTTGAGCAAAAGATGTAGTTTGGCTTACTTTCTCAGTGGGAGAGAATGGAATGTGCCTGAAGTGGTGTTTCTTATTTTCTCAAAGAAGGGGGACCAGAGCCTGTGGCTCAGAGGAGCCTCTGATGATGCTGTGCTTGGGACCTCAGGGATGGAAAAATCAGCCAGTCTGTAGTAACCCTGGGGCCCCTCCTGAGGGAAGAGTAGCAAGGTTTCTCAGCCTAGGCACTGCTGACATTTCAGGGCAGATAATTCTTTGCTGTGGGGGTCTGCCCTGTGCCTTGTAAGATGTTAAGCAGCATCCCCAGCCTCCGCTTACTGGGTCCCACTAGCACTGCTTCTCCCCATCCTCTGCCTCGGTTGTGACAATCAAAAATTTCTCCAGACATTGTCAAGGACCTCCTGGGGTGCAAAATCATCCCTATTAGAAACCACTGCCTTGGCCCGTAGTGCCAAATCTTAATCCCTCTGTCCCCCAAGCTTCTCGTCAATTGTAATTGCCCGTTCATTATGGTCCTATTCCTCCTGGGGTGGGGGGAGACATTTCAAAATCTTGGAAATTGAAACATTTTCTCCAGTTGATCCTAATATACCTCCTGCGCTGTCTGCCTATACTCTACCCAGAAATCTCTCTCTCTCTCTACCCACCCCCTACTCTTTTCTCCTCGTCTACATTGTGGAAAACTGCAATTTGGAGAATGCCACCTTTCATTTCTGTCTCCTTTTTAAAGGCTCCTGCTCAATTCAATAAAGCAAATACCATCACAGCAAATCAGCTACTAAAGTATATAGTAAGATGCAACATTATTTTAAAAATTATGTTCATCCATTCATTCTTTTATTATCCAACATTCATCCAGCACCAAATACGTGCCAGGTATCTCCTTAGGTACAGTGGTGAGCAACATATTCCCCATCCCTCCAGATACGTACACAAAATGATGACATAAAAAAAATACAGCCTCATTAAAAGTAAAAGTATTTTTATTTTATTAATACATGCATACCCCGAATTCTAGAGGCTGGAAGTACAGAAACGCTGTATTTACCAAAAACAGTTACGATTACTGGCTCAGCATTTCCTAGTTTGAGAATTCCAGCTATTAATATATAGCTTATATTATTAATTATGAAATCATACTTTGAATTATATGATTTACTTCTTCACATTGATGTATTTTATGAGTGCAGTCCATTTCGACAAGCAAGTTTCATGGTTTAACAAGTTCCTTAAATCCGCAGTCCCTAACCACCACCCCCCCCAGCCCCCGACTGTAGACCAGTACAGATCCACAGCCTGTTGGGGACCAGCCACAGAGTTCTGCCAAACCCCACCCCCAGTCCATGGAAAAAATAGTCTTCCATGAAACTTGGGGGCACACACAGCAGGAGGTGAGCAGCGAGAGAGGGAAACTTCATCTGTATTTACTGCCGCTCTGTGAAACTGGTCCCCTGGTGCCGAAAAGGTTGGGTACCACTGCTAAATGAAACGTTAATAAATATTTCACACTCTTGTTTGCTGGCCTCCTCTTTTGCTGGTTTACGACCTATTTCCGCTTTCCCTGGTCTACCAGTTGTCCATGATTTTAGGTCCACTCGTAAGTGGCTTCCAAGCAATCAGAAGTAGGGTTGCTTGTCCTTTTTTGACTGGGGGTAAATTATGGAGAAAGGAAATACGGGGTAAGGATCAGAGGACAGAATTCTGAAGATGCCGCTGTCACTGAGAGATCTGCTGAAGACATTGCCGTCTTTTGCCACGTTGCGTGTGCTGAACGTATCCCATTTTAGGCCCCTTGTTTTGGCAGCATTACCTGTAAGGTGGTGCCATGGCCCGTGCAGTTATTTCTGGTCCTCTCAGTCTCCTCAGACTGACTTCTACACCCTCATTTCTCCAAGTGTGCAGCCCCCAGACCAGCAGCATCCACACCACTGAGAGCTGGTCAGAAATGCAGAATTTAGGGCCCTAGCCCAGACCTGCTAAACCAGAATCTGCAGTTTAGCAAGATCCTGGGGGCTCATATGCACATGGTAGTTTCAAAAGTGCTTTTGTTCTACTTCCACTTTTCTACTTCTAGTTCAGTAAAAAAAAAAAAAAAAAAGAAGAAAAGAAAAGAAAAAGTAGAATCCAACCTATAAAAGGGTTAAAGGGTTAATGTGGTAACCCCAGTTATGTATTGTCTAACCCCATTATACCTAGCTTATTGTTTTTCAAATTTTGTTATCAACACATTAGTGGGCCTGAATTAACATAATGAGTCATAGTCAACAAGAGTTTTTTACAAGACTAAAATAGAAAGTATTAGAGTATATCACATTTTTGAAACATTGTTTCATTTAAAAATTGTGAACACACATACACACACCCAACTTTATGTGCATGCTCTGGTTCATAATAGAATTCTGACTGGGGTTACTGCAAAATAGAATTCTGACTGGGGTTACAGTAAAAAAAAAAGAATCTTGAAAACCACTATCATAAAGGCCTGATATATCTCTTTATATATATTGGCCAGTGTTCAAAGGTGAGCACTTGATGGTGTTTGGCCACTTGATTGAGATGAGATTATATTCTCCAATTGAGATTCTTGAATGAGATGTCTAAACAGCAGATAGGAATGTGAAAATTGTCTCAGTTGCAAGGTAATGACAATAATTAGTTTAATTTTTTACACAATTTCAGAAAACAATGCTCTGTCAGAGAATATCTCAAAATCTAAGAAATATTTATCTTAAATCGAGAAAACAACTCCTGTAGGCTAACCAAGGACATTCGTTAACTTGAAGGGAATAATAATTTTGAACCCAAAAGAAATTCCCCAGGTTCTGGGGAGATATGGGCTGTCCCAAAAGGGTCTATACAGCTTTACGTTTTAATATCTTCAGAAGCATAAATGCTACAAACTTGCAGCAAATTATTTGCAAGTTTAATCATTACATTTCTTCGACACTCATTCAGCTTTGCAGATTTTAAAGAGTAAATTTGTCATTTCAATTTTTTGTTTCAGTCCCCTCTGATTGAAGATGGCAACCATTGAAACAATACATTAAAATTTAAAAGCTATTATTCAAAATTCACAAACCTAAATCATCATGAAAGAACTTTAGATAATGAAACTTGCAAAGGTGTTCTTCTGTAAGTTTGTGGCAGTAATCCATCTGAAGATACGAACACCCTGGAGAAGGAAGGAAAACCATGTCACTCTTCAAGTTCCAGTCTAAGTGAAGCCGAGCCTCGGAGAACCCTTGGAGAGTCAGATTTCACCATGTGTGGGAAAGCACTAGTGTGTGGGGTGAAACCGAGGTGCTTTGTGCAGGAGGGTGCTAATGCCAGGCTGAGACACCATTCTAGGGAAGCGCTGTCGTTCTCTGGTCTCGCAGGCAGGATCTGTGCCAGACGATGAGTTGTTTCTGAAAGTGCCTTTGCCCCTGAGAGCAGCAGCTGGGTGCGCCTGACAGCTCCTTCTGAGCTCCCCACTGTTCCCTCTGGCCCTTTCCTGATCTGTGGGGCCTACGATTTTTCATGAAATGATTGCTTAATCCTAGAGGGTCCTTAGAAAGAAACAAATGAGTAGTTTAAAGCAATATTTTATTAAATATGATTTTAAATATGCTTTAAAGGAACTGCAAACATGTTTTCTGTATTTTCTAAGTAGGATGTCCATTATATAGAATTTTTGCTTTATTAAAAAATTTTTAAAAAATTAATGGTGTCAATTCTCTAAAAATTCTGTGTTTTAGGGAGAATTTAAAAATAATTTACATGGTATAAAAGATGAGATACCTAGTGTTCCCTCTCAGGTATGTGTTAAAGTACATGGTTTTTGCTCATTTAAAAAAAACTATCCTGTTTGTTCCCAAACTAATCTTAATAGTGTCTTCCTTTTGCTAGTGCATGGCCCTATATATACGCATGCAAATTATATAATTTTAATATATATAAATGTGTAATTCTAACGTGTATATATTAAATATGTATAATTTGAAAATCAGTATGAGAAAAGATATTGGAGATATTCTAAATGGTTGCACTTGTAACAACTTCTTACATTTATTTATTTCTAAATGAAATAAATTACAATTGCTTAATATTGTGTTTATTCATTGAAATATTTTATAAGTTGTTTTTATTTCACAAAATAAAACATTCATTTGAATAATATTGACTTATAGCTATTCGTATTTGTTATAATGCATATTTAGCATGTTTTTTTGCTCATTGGTAAAGAAAAAGCCTTACTTCGTATTTCAGCCTTTCAATTCTTGTTTCTTGGTGGTTATAGTTGTATAAAGTAACACTGTTGCCCTCAAGACTAATGAGAACATGACAAATTTTGAGGCTCATGCCAAATAGAACATTTTGTTTTTAGAACATTAGGTATAGAAAACCACATATTAGTGTGGTGGTTTTCCTTTGTGATTTATCATAGATGTAATGTTCTCTTAATTAAAAAGTGCAGTTCATCATATTCAGTTATTCTTCTATCTAAATATGTTAGACAGATTTCATATATACTTTTCAAATTAGTAATAAAAGCAAATGTTTCGGCATGCACCAATCTGATACAAGTCCACACAGTTGAATCACCTCTGCCCATATCTGTAAATGTTGGAAGCATGAACTTTTTCCTGTACCACCAGTTCCACAGTTACCTACATTTAGCGTGCATGAGCTGCAGCAGTCCTCTGATCCATCAAAAAATCAAAGATTTTTTTTAAATGAAGTATCGAAGACAGGATCCTTGTTGGAAGAATTGTGTATTTGATTATTGTAGCTTGTGTGTTTTTTTTTTTATTATTTTTCTCACATAAGAAACCTAAACCAAAACAGCAGCCATTAATCAAACAAATTCTGGTAGATTTATCACAAAGCCTAGGATGGCGAATAGTTTTATGCCAACTCCAGTAGGTTTTGGTGGCTGTTAGGTCTGATGTGTTTGAAAAATATTATAAAGCCAGATCTCTGGCTCAGCAAGAGTGTTGGGTTTGATTAGTAATGTCTGCTGTGGAATAGGAATGACAGAGTGGTGAGCTGAAGGCCATGTGTTTTCTTACCTTGTGCTCATACCTAAAGGAAACTAAATTTTTAAGATATTGTCCCATTATATTGCCTTTGGCTTTATGTTTTATGCTTTTGAAGGGGTACTGTACTTGCTCTGAAGACTTGTTCATTTTTTTTTTTCAAAAATGAGTCAGAAAGTGTATTTGTAAATCAAGGAGACTACATAAGAGTATTTCCTGATTGGCAGATTTAGTGTAATACCACAAAAAACAAAGCAGACAGTGAACTTTTTTATTGTTTTTTGTTTTTGTTTTCTGAGTCCTGAGACTATGTATAAATGCATCACTAATAGTACTTTAAAAATTGAAAAATAGTTGGAACTCTTTTAAGAACATGCTAAGTTCTCAAAATAAAATTTAAAAAATACTTTCTATTACACGTTAAAACGCAAAAATTGAATTTATTTGTGTAATTTGTTGTTTGAATTCACAGTCTACTCTATTTCTCAATTACAATACTCATCCTCACAGAAAACTCTGGCCAGCCTGTTTACATGACGAACAGGAAGGAAGCAGATTGTGTATGAGAACATTAGGCAAATAGTGGGTCACAGATAAGCTCCTCTTGGGTCTACCAAGCTGGGAAGTTAGAAAAATTGGCAAAAAGGGCACAACAGTGAAAAACTGCCATTTGAAGGTCTCCAGAGCCCGTGTTTCTTATTTCACTAAGAAGATTGAGTCTTCTGTCAATCAATTTGATTAGACTCCCTTGAAATCTGCCTGTGAGAAGACCTGAATAGTATTCCTTTCCATTATTACCCAACTGTCTTCCAAACATGGAAGCTCATTATTGCTTACATTGTAGTAAGTGACTATCAGGTCCTCAGGAATTAAGGATGTGAAGAAAGAACTCTTTTATACGGTTGGTTTTGGCATTCTTTCCATACAGAGATGAATCACCTTTTTCAAGAAGCCCAGGACTTGACTTTACCAAGATTGGCAGAGGGAGTAGGAGGAGATAATTGGCTTTGTCTTAAAGTTCCTTGTACAATTGGCATTCCTTTTTAGGGGCCAGTAGTCTTCAGGACAAAATGAATTGTGGTCAGATGTGTCTGCATACCATAGGGGATTCTTGAAGAAGGGACTGAGTGCTAGATTCCTAGAGATGTTTCAAGATGGTACTTTATTCAGGTGACTAGGATATGTATTGTTTTGACCATCTGTAATTGAGTTTAGTATTCTCTGGAGTGAAGTGTGGGTTAAGAGGGTCTCGAAGATCCTCCGAACATCTTTATTTGTCCTGCCAGATATAGACACAGTAGTATTAATATAACATAGCAAGAAAGTATGAACCTTGGTGGAAACACTGGAATATAAACATGAGTATCTTCACTAAATAACTGATATGACCTGGGCAAAAGTTGCTTGACTTCTCTGATATTCAATTTCCAATTCTGTAAAAGTGGTTTTAAAGAAAATCGCCTGCCATGTGAGACTATGAAGAGTAGGAACATTTGGAAGTAAAAAGGAACTGGTCTTAGCAGAACTATGCCTGGCTTCCAGGATATTTTCTCCTGATTGGGGGAGAGGGAAGAGTAGGAGAAGGGAAGGAACAAAGGGAAACTCAAGAAGAATATCCATAGCTTCTCTGCTCATTAGGATGTATTAATATATTTTTCTAGCTTTTATTTTTTAAAGCAAAGCAAGTCTTTCATGGTGTCCTCCTAGAGAAAATAGAGATACGCAGGCTGATAATGGGAAATTTCATTATGCATGAGATATTTTCAGGGATTGACAGCAGGCTAGAGGGAAGATCTGCCAAGGACCCCTGGCTTTCTGCCCCAGCCCTGTCTGTGGATGCTGTGAGGGACACCATGAAGACCTAGGAGACATGCTTATCAAGTGTTCAGGGGTCACAAAACTGGAGGGTAGAGCCGAAATGCTCAACCACAGAGTGTGGATTTAGAGAGATCTTGAGGGGCCAGAACAGTGGGCCTGAAGGAGGATTTAAAACCACAAAATTGCATTGGTTACATATTGGGGGCCCAAATGCTAAGAAACAACCAATCGTCAATTTCATATGAACTGATTTGCTTGTGGGTGCCGCAACCCCTACTGTGGCTTTAAGTTCCACTAAACTTGGGCTGCATTATAATCACCTGGAGAGCTTGTTAAACTACAGATTGTTGGGTCACATCCACAGAGTTACTGATTTAGTAGTTCTGGGTGAAGCTGGAGAATTTACATCTCTAACAAGTTCCCAGATGATGCTGATGCTCCTGGAAATTACTGCTTTAGAAACAACTGCATTGAAAGAAAAATTATGCACAAATCCTATGAGATAATAGTTTTATTGTAATCTGCCCCAAGTATTGTGCCAATTTTGGGTCCCAGTTTTCAGTCAGGATGAGATCCAGAAGGGTGGGGAAAATTCTGGAACCCAGGTAATATTAAGGACCAATGAGGAAAGAGGAGCATATGGAGAAGAGAAAAACTTCAGATATGTAGTAGCTGCCTTCAAATACTCAACAGATTGGCATGTTGAAGAGTCTTAGTTAAGAATGTCTACATTGGAGCCAGATAAACCTGGCTTTGAGTCATAGTTCTGCCATCCTTTTATATATTTAACAAAAACTTCTATGGTGCTTACTAAGTACCAGGCACTGTTCCAAACACTTTACATATGTTAACACCCTTAGTCCTCCTAACAACCTTAGGAAGTAGGTTCAGAGAGGTTGAGCAACACTCTTAAGGTCACATAGCTAGTACATGGTGAAATTGGGATTTGGATCCAGGTGGTCACATGGGATCCAAGTTCTTAAATACTGCATGACACTGCCTCTTCACTATTGGCTCCTCTCCAATTATTGGCTGTGAGTTCTTAGTAACATCCCAACATCTCTATGACTCAGTCCCTTCATCTCCAAAATGGGGCAGTCTTTTTCTCATAGTTTGTTCTGAAGAGTCAAAGAGATAGTATTTGTAAAGCACCTATTGAATGTCTAGTATTTAGACTTCTGTGATATTGAAACAAAACTAGGAGCAGTGGGTAAAGTTAGTGTGGGTCACACGTGTTTCAAGGGTAACAAAACCAACCAACCTATCAGTGAAGAGCTCCAGGAACAGGCCAGGGCTCCAGCTTTGGGAGTGTTTCTTGGAATCTAAATGCCCCTTGATAAGGACAGTCATGGATAGCATCCACACCTTAAGAGGATGGCTGGACTAACTAACATTCTGACTTTAAAATTCTACAACTGTGTAAAACATCGACTTCATTCATTTGAAGTGTCATTCTTCATCACATTGTTCCATTGTTTCCCTTTGCTCACTTGAAGCTTTATGCAGATTCTAAAAGATTCTGCCTGTCACAGTTAAGACAGGTATAAAAATAAGTTACCCAAACTGTTTTTCATTCTTTACTCATACCTCACTTTTCACCAGCACAGACATCTACCTGTTCATAATTTGTTGCTTTTTAACATTTTCCTCTGAATAGGTTAATAAATATATTCTGATATCCAGTAGCTATTGCCTGATTTTATTACACTTCAGTTTTCCTTAGTAATAAATGTATTTTGATTTTTGCGTATATCTGATTCCAGCATATTTTAAAGCAATAGTAATCATTTTCATAAATATTTCATTATACTCTTAGGTCGAATGTTTTCCCTGATTTACATATTTCTAATAAGGGAAATATCTGAGACGTTTGAGCAGAAGAACTTGCCTAGGTTTCCCTGGTTTGTTGGGGAGTTACACAGCCAGAGCACAGGGCTGATGTCGATGCCAAAGGCATGTGACAGTGGAGTTTACTTGAGGCGTGTTCCCAGCTCCCTTAATGGGGCTGCCGTAGGAATTAATAACTCATGACTCCATGGAGCTTATTATATGCTAGTAACTGTGCCACGAGCCCAGATATCCAAGATGGATATAGCTGGTTCTGGAGGAGGATTGATATCTAGCTAGGCAATAACACAGGGAGGCACGCCTGCTAAGACAGAGGGAAACCCTGCATTCTACGAGACATCTCAGTTGGGGTAACTCCTGGGGAGATCACAAAAAACATCCCAGAGAAGGTGAGGCTTGATCTGTTTTGAAGAATTAGTAGCAGTCAGCCTGGCAAAGGGGACGTGTGTATATGTTTGTGTGTCTGTCACTAGACTGAGAACCTCCAGACATACAGACATACCTCGTTTCATCGCGATTCATTTTATTGCACTTCACAGATACTGAAGGTTTGTGGCAACACTGTGTCAAGAAAATTTATTGGCACCATTTTTCCAACAGCATTTGCTTACTTCTTATCTCTGTATCACATTTTGGTAATTCTTGCAATATTTTAAACTTTTTAATTATTATCATGTCTGTTACGGTGATCTGTGATCAGTGATTTTTAATATTACTATTATAATTGTTTTGGGAAAGTATGAATCTCACCCATATAGATAGTATATTTAATCCATAAAAGTTGTATGTCTTCTGATTGCTCCACCAACTGGCTGTTCTCTCATCTCTCTTCCTGTTCTTAAACCTTCCTATTCCCTGAGACATGACAATGTTGAAATTAGTCCAATTAATAACCCAACTATGGTCTCTAAGTGCTTAAGTGAAAGGAAGAGTTGCACATCTCTCACTTTAAATCAAAAGCTAGAAATGATTAAGCTTAGTGAGGAAGGGATGCAAAAGCTGAGACAAGCCAAAAGCTAGGCCTCTTATGCCAAGCAGCCAAGTTGTGAATGCAAAGGAAAAGCTCTTGAAAATTAAAAGTGCTACTCCAGTGAATAAATGAATTATAAGAAAGTGAAACAGCCTCACTGCTGATATGGAGAAAGTTTTAGTGATCTAGGTAGAAGATCAACCCAGTCACAACATTCCCTTAAGCCAAAGCCTAATCCAGAGCAATGTCCTAATTCTCTTCAATTTTATGAAGGTAGAGAGAGGTGAGGAAGCTCCAGAAGAAAAGTTTGAAACTAGTAGAAGTTGGTTCACCAAGTTTAAGGAAAGAAGTCATCTCCATAACATTAAAGTGCAAGCAGCAAGTGCTGATGTAGAAGCTGCGGCAAGTTATCCAGAAGATCTAGCCGAGATAATTGATGAAGGTCAATACATTAAACAACAGATTTTCAATGTAGATGAAACAGCCTTCTATTGGAAGAAGATGCTAATCTAGGATTTTTATAGCTAGAAAGAAGTCAATACCTGGCTTTGAAGCTTCAAAGGACAGGCTGACTCTCTTGTTAGGGGCTAATGCAGCTGGTGGTTGAAGGAAGGCAATGCTCATGTACCATTCTTAAAATCCTAGGGACCTTAAGAATTATGCTCAATCTACTCTGCCTGTGGTCTATAAATGGAAGAAAGCCTGAATGATAGAACATCTGTTTAGAGCATGGTTTGCTGAATATTTTAAGCCCACTGTTGAGACCTACTGCTCAGAAAAAAAGGATTCCTTTCAAAATATTACTGCTCATTGACAATGCACCTAGAGCTCTAATGGAGACGCACGAGGAGATGAATGTTTTTTTCATACCTGCTAATACAACAGCCATTCTGTAACCCATGGATCAAGGAGTAATTTTGACTTTCAAGTCTTATTATTTAAGAAATGCATTTCGCATGACTATAGCTGCCATAGATCTGGGCAAAGTAAATTGAAAATTTTTTGTAGAGGATTTGCTATTCTAGATGTCACTAAGAACATTTGTGATTCCTAGGAGGAGATCAAAATAACCATAATGGGAGTTTGGAAGAAGTTGATTCCAACCCTCATGGATGACGTCGAGAAGTTCAAGACTTCAGTGGAGGAAGTCACTGCATGTGTGGTGGAAATAACAAGAGAACTAGAATTAGAAGTGGAGCCTGAAGATGTGACTGAATTGCTGCAATCTGATGACAAAACTTGAATGGATGAGGAGTTGGTTTTTTTGGATGAACAAAGAAAGAGGTTTCTTAATATGACATCTACTCCTGGTGAAGATGCTGTGAAAATTGTTAAAATGATAACAAAGGATTTAGAATATTCCCTAAACCTCATTGATAAAGCAGGTGCAGGGTTTGAGAGGATTGACTTCAATTTTGGAAGAAGTTCCACTGTGGGTAAAATGCTCTCAAACAGCATCACATGCTCCAGAGAAATCTTTCATGAGAGGAAGAGTCCATTGATGCAGCAACTTCATTGTTGTCTTATTTTAAGAAATTGCCACAGCCACCCTAACCTTCAGCAACCACCACTCTGATCTCTACAGACATCCGCATCAAGGTAAGACCCCCCACCAGCAAAAAGATTACAACTCATTGAAGACTCAGATAATCATTAGCATTTTTTAGCAATAAATTATTTTGAAATTAAGATATGTACCTTTTTTAGACATAATGTTGCATACTCAGTAGACTACAGTATAGTATAAACATAACTTTTATATGCACTGAGAAACCAAAAAATCATGTACTGTCTGCTTTATTGTACTATCTGCTTTATTGCAGTGGTCTAAAACTGAATCTGTAATATCTCTGAAGTATATCTGTAGTCGAGATTGGAGGGTACTATAAACAAGAATTAAGTAAATGTGTGTATACTAAACACAGAGACTCTCAGACCTCCCTCATCCATGGGTTTCCAGAACCCTACCAAGCAAGCCCTCATTCTCTAGGCAGTAGTTTGAAAAAAAAAAAAAAATGTCATCTAAAGGAAATCCAAGTAGCCCAAGAGGTAGGACCTGAAGATACTGAGTTGAGAGTACCTGGAATCTGCCCAACCATAACAATCTGCAAAATTAAAGTTGAGAAAATCTCCCAGAAAGAAGAGGGAAAAAATGTAGATGGTAAATGGGAGGAGGAGTGGGGAAACAACAACAACAGCAACAAAACCCAGATAATTAAATGACCAGTTTTGGCAGCCCAACATCTTAATAAAAGAAATATCAGGAAGGGAGAACAGAAAAAAAATGAATGGAAGGAAGGAAGTGATTAACAGACTAACTCAGAAGGGTGCACATGTGTAGTGGGCAGGGAGAAAAATGAGCTCATTCTCATTCTCCATGGCGGGGAGTAAATAGAGAATGCCTGAAACTGAAATATCGCATGATACAGTCATGCTGTTATGGACGTGGAGGTAAAGACCCTCTTCCTGTGAATAAACTGCTTATAGGTTTATCTCTAGGGAGGAGGAGATGGAAGGAGATGAGAGAGTTATTTTTATAACAAATCTTATAAAATTATTTAACACTTTAAGCTATGTGCAAGTATAAATTTAATAAAAATTAGAACCAAAAACAATTTTTTTTAACTATGGTGAAAGAGCAGACTAGATATGTATGCGGAAAAAACTTCCTGAACTTGAAGGTATTGCTGATAAAATCACCTAGCATACAGCCACGATATGAAAGTTCAGATTAAAGGAAAACTCTCAAGTTCTAGGCAGGATGAATTAAAAAAAAAAAAACAAAAAAAAACCGAATCCCCTCTTAGACTCATTCTGATGAGAATGAAGCCAATCAAATGTAAAGGGGGTGGGGAGGGGATGCCATTACTTGAAAAGAAATCACAACTAAACAGTTAATTAACTTCTCATTAGCCACAGTAAATACTAGATACTAGCAGAATATGTTTTTCAAAATGCTGAACAAAATCATCAGCCCAAAATTCTCTACTGGCTAAAATATAATATAAAACTGAGGGTGAATTAAAAATCTATCTGGATAAATAAGACTGAATTAAGTAAACACTCACAGACTCTTGCTGAAAGAACTGCTAAAGAATATACTCCAATAAGAAGAGAATTGAACCAAGAGAGAAGGTGTGGGTTGCAGAAAAAAAGAGTAAACAAAGAAACTGATAAACATAATTGGAAATCTAAATAAGCACTGTTTGTAAAATAATAGCAATAACAGTAATAGTTACTATTTTTGATGGGTATTTGTTAAAAATAATATAGTATTTAACTACTATAATAGCATGGGGTAAGGAGAAGTTGTAAGTAATATCTTCCATAGTCTTTCTATTATTTTAGAGAAGAATAATGACTTTCTTTAGATTTTGATTGGTATACAAATTTAGGGATAATCTCCACCAAAATAAAATGTTTGACTTTCAAACCACTGGAGAGGAATGAAGAAAATTTAATAAACCTATAGACAGCTGGAAAGAAACGAAAACACCAAGGGAAAAAGTGTGATCGATTGAAAACAACAACAAAATAAGACCATTGAAATCATCCTAAATATATATTTAATCTCAATAAAGGTAAATGAACTAAATTCTTCAGATTCCATAAAAACACAAAATCTAGCTATGTTTATAATCATCGGATCTAGAACACAGTGACTTAAAAAATTTGGAAGTAATGGGATGGACATAGCTACATCAGGTAAATACTAATTAAAATAAAGCTAAAGTGGCAATATTCATGTTAGACAAAATAAGATATTAAGTCGAGACCTTTAAAAGACATGTTTTCATCATTGATCATTTGGGCCAAAGTTTAATGACCTACACTTACCTTTATCTGTGCATTTGTGTTCTAATGCACCATATTTAGCAAGGTAGTGCAACCATTTCTTAAGGGTGTGCTTCTGCTTTTCTAAAGTATCAATAACTCTTACAAAGAGGATAACATTTAACAGATTATTGTATCAGTGTTCCCAGTGATACACTGTGCCCTGAATGAATAGTTTTGCACTCATAGGCATCCATTAACACTTAGAGAATACTTGACAATGTTTGCTGACTAACTGCTTTGAAGCATGTCTTCTTAATTCTTGGGAAATAGTTTTGTTTACCATGAGACTAAAGGTCCAAATCAAGTATACTTTTGAAGCAATTTCTAACCACCGTGAAAATTCCCAAACAGCGTCTTTCATTTTTAAACTTGTTTCATGGAGCAGTAACATAATTACCTGTGCCTTTGAAAAATACAGTATCAGTGGGGTCTTTAAAAGATTATTATCAAATTTAAAAATGAGATGGTGTGAAGAGAGAGATCTTTTCCCCATCCTTTCAACATTTTTTCTAGTAACAAACTTACATAGAAATCTTAATCCCTTTAACACTCAGATACTTCTTTGTCTCCTAATTGGCCCTGGTTACAGGAAACAGTCCTATGTTCTTACTAATCAGGCCAAACCAACCTCTTTGTCAATAGCAGGGCCCAAATAGATACTGTGGGATGAGTATCCCCTCTGTCCAGGAGGAAGCCAAGTTGTGTAACCCTACAGCAGTGAGGGGAACAGGGTTACATGAAGTGGGTGGAAAATTGTTCTTGCTCATTCATAGAAGCAGATCAGCTTTTGGGTACTAGCTCGACTCAGCTAGCTGCCTTGGCCAGAAGAGGGTGGGGCTGGTAGCCGGAGAAACTGGGTATTTTTCCCAGGCTTCTGGGTCACTGTTGTGGACTTTCAATGCCATTTGAAAAGCACCTCGAGGAAACTTCTCATTGGCAGCTGAAGAGCCCATTGGTTCCAAGGGGAAGAATCTGGGGAGAAACAAAAGGAAGAATTTTCTCCCCTCTGTATCTTGCAGGGCTAATGGAAAGCGGGATTTAACACATTCATTTTAAACACAGAACCAAAAGGTAGCAGTTTAAAACATGTTTTGTTCTGTTTGGATTTTAAAGCTTCAAGTAAACTGATTTCCTTGCTACATATTACTGTTAAAGAATTTTAATGACATAGATATTTTCCTAATATTTAATAGTTTGGGCGGAGGCTATGACCTCAGCAGTGCCTTGCTACTGAAACACCGCTATTCTGGTGACAAAAGTAATAAATGCTCATTGTAGAAATTCACCCATTATCTTGCCACCCGCCATGAAAATGTTGGTGTATTTCCTTCCAGGCATTTTTTTGTGCTCAATGTTGTACAAAAACAGGATCAGGCCTCATATAATTTTGTGGACTGCTTTTTTCACTTAATGTATGATGAACATTATTCCATGTCATTGAACTTATTCCTTAAAATTATTTTTAATAGTTGCATGGCAATCTGTACTATAGGTGTACCATAATATCTAATAAGTCCCACTAATGACCATTTGAGAAGGCACCAGTTTTTTGACACTAAGATGTTGTCTTGAACATAGCTGAATACAAATCCTTGCATGTTTTTCATGCTGTACGAAACCCACTTAGTACAGACATCATAGTTGTTCTATAGTTTAGGAAAGTCTTGGAAGGCCAGGGATTCTATAAAACCTAAAGTTATTTTATTTCACTAGATTAGATGTGGTTAAAGTAAATAAAATCAGATCACTTTAGAGAACAATTCTGTTTAGCTTTAACTTGGTCAAAGCTGGATTACTCATTAAGTTAACTAGGCACATCCCTATTTCATTAGCCATCTGCAAAAGTAGGAGAATAATCTGCCTTAACTTGGTGGATAAAGCCTCTGGTTTCACAATGTATTTTATAATGCTAGTAAAACAAGTAAGTGTAACAATAAGGAGTAGCAGCTACTATTTATTGAGAGTGTAGCGTAACAGCCTCGGGCCAAGCTCTTTATAAACATTAAACTTACTCCTCACAACATCTCAGTGAGAGAGGAACTGGTTTTACCTCCACTTTGTAGAAAAAAAGAACAGTAGCTCTGAGAGGTTAAGTGATTTGCTTGAGGTGGCACAGGGAGTAAGTGGCAGAATTCAGACTTGGCCCCAGGCCTGCCTCACTCTGAAACCCAGGACTGGAGCTAACCTCTCCAAAGAGACTCTGATGAATTTTTTTTCTTGATAACTGAAATTCCTTTATTAGCGGTAGTTCTTAACTTTTGGGGGGTTGCAGAATCACTTGCAAATTCGTAGCGTTGCCTAGAAAATACTATGTATAAAAACATGTGCACAGTTTTGATTTAAATTTCAGTAGATACAGAGCTTGTAGCCTGAAAACCCCTATGCTTCAGCATTTTCCTCTGGGGGTTGACAACTTTTCAGTCTTTTGGAATCTTCTGCTAAAATACAAATAACTCTATAAAAAGAACACATGAAGTGCTTGTCAACTAAAATTGCGACAATTTTTCGGGGGTAGGCTGTTAGTAAATGGAAACCAAGATGCCAGGAAGCACTTGTTCCAAATTTTACCTGTTCCTTGTCTTTTCTATGACCAGTCAGGTCTGGATGAGACCCCTGAACATTCTAGTACATGACACTTAGTTATAACTGCAGAAGAACTCAAGAGATATGACCTCACAGACAAATAAGTAATTCTCAAGATAGTCGATCGTTACTTGGTGAATTACGAAGTAAAATTTTCATGTTTTCCCCCCTTCGATTAGGGTAGGTTCAAAGAATGAAAGAAAATTATTTAAACATTAGTCTGTACAACGTTTTAAGGAGATGAAAAGAAATCCGGCGCAGAAAAGTAATAATAAATCACAAACATTACAAACCCAACATAGTGGTATGAACATTTTCTGTGTCACTTCTGCCATTACTGATGCATATAATTGAGAGTAAATTGTTTCTCAGTGCAATTTGTCTGATCGTCTCTGAACTCTATGATGCCCCTAATGATGTTTGCCTTATAATTTAAACCAGTACATTCATTTTCCCAGTTTGGTATAAAACAAGAAAAGAAATAATAACTTCTGCCTATTTTTAGAAAGATAAATCTCAGATAGATAAGCCTGTCATTTTAACCTTTTTATTTTGCTGTTTAAATGATAGTGTTCACTAGATAACACATTCTAAAATGCCATTAAGAAAATATGCTAAATAAAATCTCTTTAAAGAACACAGAATAATATACTTGTTAGAGGAAGTGGGAGCAAAAAAATGGGGTTGGCAGGAAAGATGTTAGGCGCTGTCTACTCTGTGTGGTTTGAAGTCATTTCTTAGAACTGAATGGCTGAAATTTAACTGTCTGCTCTATTTACCAAAATGTCTTGTGAAAGTAAAAATATGGTAGTGTGCACTGCAAATGCAAATAAATACATTCACAATTAGAAATATTTACAGGAAAAGTACTTGATTTTTTTCCTTTTAGAGCATTTATAATATGTAACATATTTGAGCATTAAAGGCCATTTAGATGTCTGAAGCTCTATCTAAATACCTTTCTTGTAATGATACTATTGATTTGCAGTTTGGTTTTTCATTTTGAATAATATGAATCTAATTTTCCCAGTGCTTAATTCACTCCTCAGTAGTAAGTTGGGTGTTCAGGGAGGGGCACTCATTCTTTCGGGCTACTGACACATTTACTGCACTCAGGAAGGGAAGGGATGCTTGACTCAGTCAATTTTACCATTTATAAAAGATTTGGTGGAAGAAATTGAAACTAATAGCTAAATTATTAGCAGCACATGCATTAAGTAGTACCCCACTGAGTTGCCTGAAAGGATTGAAATGTTTAACTCACTGAGAGGCAGTGATGTTGCAAATGGGAGAAGAGAGCAATTATTCAGAACATAAACTGCAGACCATAATTTCAGTCTTTTGTAAGCATTTCATAGATAACTTCAAATATTCTGTGATTAAAAACCCCTTCTATGGTCTTCCTTACTTCAGGACTACCCAATGCAACAGGGGCTGGAGCCTGCTAAGTGTCGCTGAAGAAAGCTTGGACACAGTCAGCCAAACATGGCTGCTTTCGCTTTTAGAAATGATGCTGAGATAATTTGTCTGGCAGGTATTATCAGCCCACAACGACTACTTTCATTTAGCCTCAAATGTGTCTCTTTTCCTTTGCATTGCTATATTTCTTTAGAACCTAGCTGTTCAGAGTGTGGGCCCTAGGCCTGCCCCGTGGACTTCCCCTAAGGACTGGTTAAGAAGTACACCATCTCAGGCCCTACCTTAGACCTGCTGAACCAGAATCTGCATTTAAAAAAATGCCCAGGTATACATATACCACATTTTACTAATCCACTCATGTATTGATGGACACTTGGGCTGTTTCCACACCTTTGCAATTGTGAATTGCGCTGCTATAAACATTCGGGTGCAGGTGTCTTTTTCATAGAGCGATTTTTGTCATCACATAAGTGTACATATAAAAATAGCATCTATTGGATGTCGGGTAGGGAGAGAGGGGGGAAGGGGGAGGGGCGAGGGGGAGGAGGGGATGGATATATGCATACACAAAGGGTCCAATGCACACCCTCCGAGAGATGGACATGCTTGGGACTGGGACTTGGGGGGAAGGGGGGGCAAGGGCATCATACGTAACCTAAACACCTGTACCCCTATAAACAACAAACAATAAAAAATAAAAAAAATAAAATAAAAAATAAAAAAAAAATGCCCAGGTGATTTATTTATGTTTCAGAAGTTCTGCTTTCAAACACTAAAGCAATTGCTCAATAATTGCCACCACTGTGACTAAGAAGAGTTAAAGTAGCTTTCGAATGAGTCTTTCTCTAAAGGCAAATGTCCTCACTGGGAAATCTGATGTGCTATTTCAGGGAAGGATAGGACTAGGCAGTGTCTTATATTCCTGTCTGTTGATATTGCTTGATTTTTCTTGGTAATTTGTTGCTTAAATGTGCTATTTGATGACATATTGATATTAAAACAGCTCTGTTTTTATTTAAAAATAAAAAATAGAAAAGGTGAAAGAACTCTGAGAAAACACTTGTACAAATACCAAAGATATAATATTTTCAGAGATGTTCTTTAAACCTATGGTTCCTATCTTCATGCCATTTAGCTTGTTGCCTTTTAAAATGATGTCAGAGAAATGCAGATTTTTGGTCAGCTGATGAAAATTGTTAAAAAGTAGGGATCTATACTCTATTTTCTTATTTAGGAAGATGTATTAGAATCTCAAATCAGAGTAAGACTAGAAGGCATATATTCTCTCATTCATCTTTTATACATTTATATCTCCTAATCAGGTGCCAAATGTTCATTTTAATGGTAGGAATGATAGGAGAGATGGCCTAGATCAGAAGGGTCCCATGGCAGAATGCTTTTAGGGACCAGGTATGTAAAGGAATTTGATGAGTCTGACCAGGAAAAGATGAATGGTGAGTGTAGCTGGCCTAATCTAAACAGAGCAGCTACTTCTCAGTGTTGTCTTGTGGCAATGCAGACTTAGAGTGACTATATATTCCTGTTTTTATAAGAAAATATAGAAATATGCATTTTAATGCAAAATCTCAAGGTTTTTAAATGTTGGCAATTAAATCTGTGAATTAATCCTTCCTCCCTCTCTTTCTCCTTCCCTGTGTTCCTCCCTTCCAGATATTGTGGAGTCCAGTAGAGCTTACCTATTATAGTAACAATTAGGAGAAGTTTGCCAAATTTATGACACCGAAAAGCCCAAAACCTCACAATTTGCACTAGTTTCATCCTCTTTTCTCCTAAACTATTTCTATAATGACAAACAAATCAGAAGTTAGATAGAATACAATTCACCACTTTTTCCCCTTTAATCTCTGCCTAGGATAGATACTATCTAATGGCCAAATGGGGGAAAAAAAAAAACTCTGAAAGAGAATTATTAATAAGTCTAGATAATATACAATCTGGTTACTGAATGATAGGAAGATGGTTAAATATATTTATAACTATCACATACAAAACTCTATTTCATAGTCCCACAAAATAGAGAGGAACCCAGTTTCCTTAAAGAATTTCTATTCCGTGATGACCAAAACAGTCTGAACAAATGCATTCCTATAAGCTCCATAAATACTTTCAACTTATTTTTAAATGCTTTTCTCCGAGAGCCTAAAGAGACTGTATGCTTTCTTTTTTACTGAATTATATGAGAAGTTAGTAGTTTGCATAGAAATTCAGCGAAGCAGCTGATAAAATGCTTTAAAAATATATTTCAGAGAGTAGAGTAATAATAGTGATGTCAAAACAATATGTTCACGTTCTCCAAGCCACTTAAACCAACACTGGTCCCAGGCACATCCGTTTGTCATCATCAGCTAGACGCAATGGAGTAATAAAAATCCATCTTGTATGTCATTGACTCTTATAATACAGTTTTCTCTTCTCTGCCTATTAATAAAAGATCCCCTTGGAATGAAGCCAGAATTCTTTCAGGCAGTTTAAACTTTGTGAAATAGATGAAAGTTGGAAAGGGGAGGTAACCAATGAATATAGAAGTAAAAAATTAACTTTCGGGGTCAAATGCTTGCTTATCTCTACAGTTGGACAAGTCTGATTATTTTTTTTAAAGTATTATGTTAATACCAGTGTTTTAATTTGAATCATAATTGATGATTTAACTAAAGTTATGCCTCCATAATCAACTCACAGCAGCACTAAGAAACAAAATCACCTTTTCAATTCACATTTCTCCCTGACATTGACAGACAAAAACATGAGATAATGAGGGACGCTAAAATTGGGTGAGATCTCTCAGGATCTCAAAACCAAGTGTTTAACAGAGCAGGGAAAGTAGGAAAGACATGTTATCTAAGAGTGGAAAAGAAATTTTTTGCTGGGAAGGTTGAAGAGAGAATTCAAAATCAAATTCAACACCCCATGTGGGATGCTTTCCATACCTGCTTAGGAACTGAATAATGGAAGTGATTGGTCCAAGAGGTCAGTATCTGTGAAGACCTAACTCTGAGGGTTAGAGACCTTCCTACTCTATGCTGATTTTAAAAACTTGTAAGTCCTTATTCCCACGGTGGCTAATACAAAGCCAAGCACACAGTCAAGGATTATTGAAGGAATGAATTCAAGAAAAAGCAATCATTGTGTGGACCTCATCCTTGTTCTTTTCATGGTTCAAATAGAATTCATTTTCTGTGCTTGAGACTCAATTGTGGAGAACTTGGGGCTGGAGCTGTTATGCAAAATACCATTTACTACTCTACATTTTCTGTGGTGCTGTTGAAAAATAAAAAACAAGCTAGGCACGGCAGCTCACGTCTGTAATCCTAGCACTCTGGGAGGTCGAGGCGGGAGGATCACTTGAGGTTAGGAGTTTGAGACCAGCCTGAGCAAATGCGAGACCCCATCTCTACCAAAAATAGAAAAAATTAGCTGGGCATGGTGGTACATGCCTGTAGTCCCAGCTACTCGGGAGGCTGAGGCAGCAGGAGGATCACTTGAGCCCAGGAGTTTGAGGTTGCAGTGAGCTGTGGTAACACCACTGCACTCTAACTGGGGCAACACAGTGAGACTCTGTCTCAAATAAGACAAGAAAAATGAAAAATAAAAAACAAAGCTTTGGTTTGAAAAAGGTTGATTCTCATTCTCATTACTTTTGTGATCTTGGAAAGGATGTTTATTCTTTCTGAGTATTAGTTTCCTTTTCTCTAAAATCAATCGTTCCATTCTAAAATTCTATAAATCTGATGCTAGGATTGCAAGTCTGCCTACAAACAATGACAGAGATAAATGACTAGGAGCTATGAGAAGAGAGGAAGATCAGAAATTCTTTATGAGAAAATTTCATCTAAAACTCATCTTGCTTGCTCAAAAGTAAATTATGGATACTCTTTAATTAAGCCATACCTGTCTTTGTAAATGCCAAACACAGATCCATTTTTAAAGTGTAGTGAAAAGTATATTCCATTCTTTTTTTAATAACATCTTTATTGAATAATCCACATAGCATGCAACTCACCTGTTTAAAGTGTCTACAGTTCAGTGATTTTTAGTATATTCACCATTTGCAACTATCACCACTGTCTAATTTTAGATCATTTTATCACCCCCAAAAGAAACCTCATACTCATTACCACTCACTCCTCATTCCCCCTTCCAGCCCTAGGCAACCACGAATCTACTTTCTGTGTCTATAGATTTACATGTTCTAGACATCTCACATATATGGAATCATACAGCATGTGGCCTTTTGTGACTGACTTCTTTCACGTAGTATAACGTTTTCAAAGTTTATCCATGTCATAGCATGTATTGATCTTCATTTCTTTTTATTGCTTAGTAATATTCCAGATCCTTTGGCTGTTTTTATTTTTTTTTATTTTTATTTCAGAGGGTACAAACATTTTGGTTACATATAATGCCTTTGCCTCACCCAAGCCAGGGCTACAAACGTGGCCTTTCCCCATACAGGGTGCTCCGCATTCATTAGTTGTGAGTTTACCCACCCTGACCGGCACCCAGTGAATACTACTACCATGTGAGCACCTTAGTGTTGATCAGTTAGTACCAATTTGATAGTGAGTACATGTTGTGTTTGTTTTCCCATTCTTATGATATCTCACTTTGAAGGATGGGCTCAAGCTCTATCCAGGATAATATAAGAGGTGCTAGATCACCATTGTTTTTTGTAGTTGAGTAGTATTCCATGGTATACATATACCATATTTTATTAATCCACTCATGTATTGATGGACACTTGGGTTGTTTCCACATCTTTGCCATTGTGAATTGTGCTGCTATAAACATTTCAGTGCAGATGTCTTTATTATAGAATGTCTTTTTTTCCTTTGGGTAGATTCCTAGTAGTGGGATTGATGGATCAAGTGGTATTTCTATTTTTAGCTCTTTGAGATATCTCCAAATTACTTTCCACAGGGGTTGTACCAGTTTGCAGTCCCATCAGCATTGTAAGAGTGTTACAATCTCTCCACATCTACACCAGCATTTGTTGTTTTAGGACTCTTTGATAAAGGCCGTTCTCACTGGACTTAGGTGATATCTCATTGTAGTTTTGATTTGCATTTCCCCAATGATTAGAGATGTTAAGCACTTTTTTATGTTTGCTGGCCATTGTTCTGTCTTCTTGTGAAAATTTCTGTTCATGTCCTTTGTCCATTTATTGATGGGGTTGTGTAATTTTTTTCTTGTTAATTTTCTTAAGTTCTATACAGATTCTTGTTGTCAGCCCTTTATCAGATGTGTATAATGCAAATATGTTCTCCCATTCTGTAGGTTATCTATTCGCTCTAATGATAGTTTCCTTGGCTGTATGGAAGCTTTTTAATTTGATCAGGTCCCATTCATTTATTTTTGCTGCTGTGAATGCTTTAGGGATGTTCTTCATAAATTCTTTGCCTAGGCCGATGTTTCCCAATATTTTCTTCTAGAATTCTTAAGGCTTCACGTTTTAGGTTTAAGTCTGTTATCCATTGTGGTTGATTTTTGTGAGAGGTGAGAGGTGGGGATTCAATTTCAGTCTTCTGCATGTGGTTATCCAATTTTCCCAGCACCACTTATTGAATAGAGATTCTTTCCCCCAATGTATATTTTTGTTTGCTTTATCCAAGATTAGACGACAATAGGAGGATGGTTTTATATCTGGGTTCTCAGTCCTGTTCCAAAGGTCTATCTCTCTATTCTTGTGCCAGTACCATGCTACTTTGGTTACTATAGCCTTGTAGTACAGCTTGAAGTCTGGTAGACTGATGCCTCCCAATTTGTTCTTTTTGCTTAAGATTGCTTTGGCTATACGAGGTCTTCTTTAGTTCCATATGAAGCGTAGAATTATTTTTTCCATATCTGTAAAGAATGATGGTGGTATTTTGATAGGGATTGCATTAATTCTATAGATCACTTTAGGTGGTATGGACATTTTAACAATATTGATTCTGCCAATCCATGGGCATGGTAGGGTTTTCCATCTGCTTAAATCTTCTACAATTTCTTTTCTCAGTGTTTCATAGTTCTCCCTATATATGTCTCTCACCTCTTTTGTTAAATATATTCCTAAATATTTAATTTTCTTTGATGCTATTGTGAACAGTGTTGCATCTTTGATTTGATTTTCAGCTTGACTGTTATTGGCATATGTGAATGCCACTGATTTATGTACATTAATTTTGTATCCTGAGACTTTACTGAATTCATTTATCAATTCCAGGAGTCTCTTGGTCAAATCCTTGGGATTTTCTAGATATACTATCATATCATCAGCAAAGAGTGAGAGTTTGACCTCTTCTGCCTCCATTTGGACACCCTTAATTCCCCTCTCTTGTCTGATTCCTCTGGCAAGGACTTCCAGCACTATGTTGAATAGAAGTGGAGATAGTAGGCAACCTTGTCTGGTTCTGATTCTAAGTGGGAATGATTTCAATTTTTCCCCAGTCAGTATGATATTGGCTGTGGGTTTATCATATATGGCCTTAATAATTTTAAGGTATGTCCCATCTATGGCTATTTTGTTAAGAGTTTTTATCAGAAAAGTGTGCTAGATTTTGTCAAATGCTTATTCTGCATCTGTTGAGAGAATCATATGGTCTTTGTTCTTGCTTTTTTTATGTGGTGAATTGCATTTATAGATTTGTGTATGTTGAACCAATCTTGCATCTCTGGGATAAAACCCACCTGGTCATGATGAATTATTTTTTTTGATGGACTGTTGGATTTGGTTTGCTAAGATTTTGTGGAGGATTTTTGCATCTATATTCATGAGGGATATTGGTCTATAGTTTTCTTTTTTCATTGTGTCCTTTCCTGGCTTTGGTATCAAGGTGATATTGGCTTTGTAGAATGAGTTGGGGAGGATACCATCTTTCTTAATGTTGTGGAATAATTTCTGCAGTATAGGTATGAGTTCTTTGTAACTTTGGTAAAATTCAGGTGTGAACCCTTCTGGTCCGGGACTTCTTTTTGTTGGAAGATTTTTAATTGCTGCTTCAATTTCTTTGCCTTTGGCTGTTTTTAAATTGTGTTGTCTTTTTATTATTGACTTCTTATATATTCTAAATATAAGTCCTTTATCAGATATATGATTCGCAAAATTTTTCTCCCATTTTATATTCTCTTCTGGAATGCAAATTTTTAAAAATTGCTATGAAGGAAAAGAAGAGAGCACTAAGAGAGAATAACAGGGAGACCTATTTTAGTCTAGGAAGGGAGAGTAAGGGACGAACTCTGAGATGTATGGAGTATTTGATGGAGCCATCTAGAGGGGAAGGGGAACATTGTAGGCAGAGGGAACAGTATGTGCAAAGGCCATGAGGCAGGAAAGAATTTGCTGGGTTTCAGGAAGGGCAGGAAGGCCAGTGAAATAGAAAGGCAGTAAGTGAGGTGGAGAAGAGTAGGAGACAAAATCTGGGAAGAGGGTAGGGGCCAGTTCACATAGGACCTTGTAGGCCACATTAAGGAGTATGAATTTTATTCAGAGAACAGCTGAACAGTTTTGATGATTTTAGCAGAGGAAACGGCATGATCTGATATGAACTTGAAGATCAGGCTGGCTGCTTCATGAAGATTGATGTGTGAAAGTGAGGTAGAAATAGAACCAAGATGGCCACTTAGAGGCTTTTGCAATTGCTAGAGTGAGCAATGATGGCAGCTTGGATGAAGACGGGGCAGTGGAAAACCAGGAAGGTGAATGGATCGGGATTATTTTAGGGATATAGTGTGTAAGGGTTCAAAGTGTGTGTTCTAAAGCCAGAATGGCTGGGTTAGAATAAAAATTTCCTCACTTGCTAACTGTATATGACCTTAAGCAAATGAACTTTCCTATGCCACCGCTTCCTTAGTAGTAAATGGAAATAATGGTAGGAGCCATCTCATGGAGTTGTTTTGAACACTGAACAAGTTAATAATGCTGTACATGCATCATAAGAGTACCTGGCACACAGAGAATGCTTTAATAAGTATTGCTGTAATTGTTTTTACTACTTAAATGGACAGGTGTTGGTGATGGTTTGGATGGGGAGGAGGAGGGAGGTGTCAAAGACAATTGCCAGGTTTCTGGCTTGAATACTAGGTGGTTGGTGGTGCCAGCACCTCAAGTGGAAGCAACTGGGGAGAAGCAGGGTTTGAGGGGAAGATCAAGTCTTGTTTTGAATCTGTTTGTTTGGATATGTGTGAGATATCAACACGGAGATGTCAGGCAGCTGGAATCCAGTGCTCAGAGTAGTGTCCTGGGCCAGAGAGACGGCTTTTATTCAAGATCAAAGTAAAATATACTGGATAAATTTGCAAAACAGTCAGCGCTTAAAAATAAGTTAGCCTGTCCTAGACCAGAAAATAGGACATCAAAACAATTCAATGAGGCTAATTTTCTTTGGAGAAGCGGCAGATATGGCAAAAGGAGTCTGCGCTGTCATCAAACAGACCATCTTTTGAAATTTACTCTTTCATTTACTACTTGGGTGACCATGAACAGTGACAAGTGTTGGCAGTAGATTGAGTGGGTTAGAGAGGAGGAATCGGAGACAGCTCCCAGGTCTCTGCTTGAGTGCCAGGTGATTTGTAGAGCCAGTTCCTGGGATGGAGGAAAGTGGAAGGAAGTGAATTCCTCACAGCCTCAGCTTTCTCAGCTCAAGATTAGTAGGTCTTCCCTCACAGGTGAGGACCAGAAGGAATGCACATGCCTGGCGCACAGTACATGCTCAGTAATGTTTTTCTGTATGACTTTGGGCTTTCTCCCCTTCTCGCCTCAGCTGTAAGCATCTCCACCAACCTGCCTAGATCTGCCTCCATTTTTACATGAAGAGTTAAGATGGGAGCAGTGAGGTGACAGGGCAGGGGAATGAGACACTTGCCTTGGGCACCAAATTGAAGGGGGTGCCAAAAGAATAAGTAATCAAGGCGAATGTTATGTTAATGCACTATTTTCAAAAAGTCAGAATCAGTGCAAAAATGTCCATGATGGAAAAAATATTAATTTCTTAATAAAGACAAGATGAATGTTACTGATTTCTCCTTTTGTCCCAAGCTCTGTCACTTGGTACAGCACTGGGACAAGGTGAAAGTGAAGAGAATAAAAGCTTCCTCCCCAGCCCCCAAGACTTTTTCTCATTTCCCCTGTAGTTGGTAGCTAAGGGCTAGTCCTCAGCCTTGTGTAATCCAGTCATCTCTAGATACTAAAGACTTCAGAATGTGCTAACACCTGTGACATTGGGCACACTTGAGATTCGGGCTTGAGGCCCCTACCAGCCCAGTCTCCAACCCTCTTCCATCAGTTGCAACATGAGAGTTGGAGCAAGGTTCCCCAGCTTGCCCCACCTCTGTAAACCCAGACCCTGTGACCCCTGGAACTGCTGAGCAAACACAAAGTGAAATAACCCAATGCTCTATTAAAGGCTGGGGTTTAAAGGTCAGCTTTGTGCTTATCAGCGGCAAGTCCAACTCACTCACTAAATGATTCTCAGGGAGATGTGTGCATGCAACATGGACTGAGAAGATGAACATTTCCATTCAGCGTGGGGAGGTATTTGCTTTTCAAGGAACTGTCATCCCCAACAGGAAAACAGCAGGTCAGAAGCAGGCAGAAGATGGATGGAGGTCCCCATACCAGAAGTGCTTTCTTCTGATTTTGACTTAGAAAGCTAAAGGTACAAGTAATGTGGTTTGTGGTTTTCAGCTCTTTCCCATGAAAATCAGAAAATCTCCAACCCAAATAGTTTAGTAATTTAGACATTGTTAGCAGGTGGATAATGAATAATTAAGGGGCAGATTTGTCATAGCTAGTATCTACCATGAAGAAATCAATTGTGAAATTTTGAACCTGTGGGTCACTTTTCCTATAACAAAAGCTGGATATGGGAAGCCAAATTTTTAAAAGTTATGTTATTTAAGTACTTTTATTTCAATTTAAAGAAAAAATTGTCCTAATTTTTAGAACATTTTGCTGCAAATATAACAGACCCTCATAATGTACATTTATGAATGATTTTGAAACAATAACGAGTAAAGAGAAAAAGCCACGTGGATCAGTCCTGAGCTGCTGCTGCACACTGACTCCATGTCAATGGCACTTTAAGATTGCAATGTTTGCTTGGTGACCTTCATAACTGGTTGACTGTATGCACCTTAAGCCCTCTCAAAAAAAGCTGAGCCTGCTATAGATTGGTCAATTTTTTTTTTAAACCCAGTTTTTCATTTACCGAGACTTTATAACACCTGGTTTAATTTGTACAGAAGAATGAAGTTCATTATTACATAACTCAGAAACCCATTTTTGAGTTTTTAGGAACAAAGTGTACAAGGATTATCATGAATTGAGACTGAAAGACCTCAAGGATAAATCAGGTGGTACATTGTTAAGAGTAAAAGTAAATAATGCTTCAGAAAAAATATAGAATATGTACACAGAGGGAGGAAAATGTCACTTCTTGTAATAAGATATCTTTCAGACTTTGAAACTCTAAATCATATTGTCCAGTTACCTGCCCCTCTGCAGGAATCTCTTTTTGGGTATTTAGTCCTTATGACCCAAGAATAAATACAAAGACTTCTCAGATGATGAATAAATGTCCCATGGTCCCTGAGCTACAGTTGTACAGTATAGCCATGGATGTTTTCTTTCTTAAGGAATTAAATAAGATTTTTAGTTGTATAAAGAAAGAATATTAAAAATGAAGTTATGATTCTTTGTTCAAAGGGGTCTGGTTTCCTTCCCTCCTCCTTCCCTTCCTTCCTCGGTCTCCTTCCTCACTAACTGCTGGCTAACTCCCCTCCTTCCTCCCTTCCTCCTTTCTCTCTTCATTCATTCTTGTGATGTTCATTGGTGTGCTGACATGTTAAATTGTCCGTTTTCTATCTCCGTGATTATTATTTTTAAAATCAAAGCAGTAAGCCCCACTAAGAATTTAAAAGCCAAGTCGGTATCTTTTTTTAGCCTTCTGTTATTCATCCGAACTTAATCTTCTTTTTTCCCATTATTAGAAGTTATTACGAAAACTAGCATTTGTGTAGAAAATCTTATCGTATATTGCCTCCTTTGAGTTAAGATATTCTCACATATATGGTATTTAGCTAAAAGATAAGGCTAATATTCTTTAGATTGGCTTTGCTGTTTTGAAAGCTCTTCACTCAGCTCCCTACACCATGTGTGAATAGTCACAGAATTTGTAGACAAGCCTTATGCAGAAAGCCATTGTCCTGCCTCAGTTTTTAGGAGAGGAAGTCAAAAATTTCACTACAAATTAGAGCTATTGGACTAAATGTTAGTCTATTAACAAGCGGGAAGAACAATTTAGCTACTTTCCCTGCTGAGCTAATACAAGGTACTGCTATCTTTCCTCCAGTGGTGTTCTCCAGTGTGGGTTACTTGGTCCTGGGAAGTTCCTGTCAAAATGCCCATTTCCGTCAAGCAACAGTTGAACCTTTCTGAGGACAGTTAATGTGACAGTGGTGTGACATATTGCCTTTTAATATGAAAGTAGACTGTCCTAATTTAAGAAATAGATCATATATATGTGAACCCATGAAAATGGCTGGGAACAGATGTAAAATAAGGAAAATGCATTATACTGCTACACAGTGTTTACTATGCTCATGCTGAAATATGCCTGTATGTAGCTTGCATTCCAGAATTTTGAATCATTGTTTCTAAAGAACTTCTGATTCCCTCTCGTCCTTTCTTTGTTTTCATTGACCAACTTTACAACCACTACTTGTGACCCCTCTAAATAGACACGTGGCTTCCCATCACTCCCCTCTGTCAAATTCAGAGTTCTGCCTTTGCCTTCAAACTCAAGCCATTCCTGCTTTGACTTCCTTCTGTCTTACGTTTGTCCTTGACCTTATTTTGGCTGTTTTGTTTGCCAGTCTCTGAATTCACCGTACCGGCCTGTCTGTGTGTGGGCTCCTCTGTCATTTATTTTTACCTGGTGGCACACAGTCCTTCATTGTCATGTGCTGGCTTGCATTCTCTTTCCTCTCCAGCTGTGGGTCTTCTTTTTTTTTTTTCTGAAAGGGCCTTTCTATGTTTGAATATTAGTTTTTATACCGAGAACTTGCTAACTCTCGACCATTTTACTATAGATTTAGTCAAACAACCTGAATCTCTTGTAAATGGTCAAAGACCAAGGTTTTTATTTTTATGTTTTGTCACATGACAGGTAATTCATGGGTTGTATCTCAGTTAAGGAAGTGAACTTTCAGGTTGTGGCCCTGGCAAAGTGAGAGTCTATTTTAATGAAGACCCGTGTCTTAAGGCTGCTTCTCTATACGACAGAAGAAAGCAGGGCAAGGCCTGCTTAGCTGTATATTTTAGCTTTTTCTAATTGATAGCAATTGTGTCTCGAAAATTGTTTATGTAGTTATCTAAGGTAATCATTAATATTACCAACATTGTACATTCATTCTGTTTAACCTTTTTGGTGGTGTTGCTTTTCTCAGAGTTAAGCAGTGACGGTTTTTATAATGGAGACTTCAAAAAGATTTTTTTGATAGTATTTTGACCCCCGATTTGTGTTTCCATGTGATTGTGCTGATTTTTTTTCCATATATGCAAGTCTTTCTGACGTAGTTATTAGGTTATACTTCTGTCTTTGATGATAAATCACCAATGAAAACCAAGGGAACTCAAGAGAGTTATGTGCTTGGCATGTGTCAGGGGTCAGTGCCCTGGAAATGGGGTATGTGGAAAGAGGGATTCGTGATTCAGTGGTCACCCAAATGGTATCAGAGGAGTTTGGATTATGAGGAGATAAGTACTTGCTTCTTACTGACCAACAATATTCCTACAGGTTTCAATGAAAGAAAGTACTAGTCATCAAGGCCACTTCATTCAGTAATTTATGAAGTACTGTCCTGCTCATGATGACAAATTCTCTGTATTATATACAAGATAAGTAGAAGTGAAGTACAGATATCCTGTGTCATCATGGTTATATAATTAAAAACTGATGGCTGGCAGTCGTACTTATCATTAATATATTAATAGGACAAGATGAAACAAGAGGTATTCCCTTTGGGATCAAACCCTGCCATTACTGCAAAGAAGGTCATAGCATGAGACAGCTCTCTCCCTAGGTTCACTGTAGGTTCATTTAGACCGGTTTGGGTTGTTGAGATCATTTTAAGCTCAGGAATTGATTTATTTTTTATGGCTAACCTTAGTTAATTGTGACTGAGTTTAGAATATTCAATAGTACTTAAAAAGGGTTGATGGAGTTTTCTTATGGTAATGCATTATTATAATTGATAACAGTCATTAATTGCTTCAGATTTTTTCCTAATTGAAATTTAAAAGTAAACGTGTAGTTCTTTGAAATTCTATTGATTTGAGTTGAAAAGTAATTGGAAAGGACAATCTGGGCGTACTAATTTTGTAATTAAAATATATGTTGCTAAAAAGTTTTCATTTACCTTTATTTTTTAATTATTTAATTTCATATAAAAACAGAGGCAATGTTTGTGTAACTGTGTCCCCTGTGATCATGGGAGACTGGGAAGTTGCAAAAGATACTTTGCAAGGACAACAAAAGCATGAGCCATTTGTCGCTGAGCTAGAATGCAGCGTGTGTTGAACTGTTGCTTATTCCATTGGAGAAAATAGGGGTGTCATTTATACTGTATAATATTATTACTTGATGCAGTGAGGACCCAAAAGATCTGACTGTACCACTGCACAGTCTTATATTCAAATACTACCATCAAGACTGAGACTTTGGTTAAGCCGGGAAGGAGGGGAATGACAGATGGGAGTGAAGAGGGACGTGGCAATGAAAGAGGAGACTCCAAGTGTGTGTGCTGGGTCACTGTAAGTGTGACTGTCCCTTCCAGACTTTAAAAGTTCATGCTATTCAGCAAGCTCTTTTGGATGATATAATCTAAAGACCCTTCAGTAAAACAAAAACAAGAAATGCCTTAATGGTGATAAAAGTCCAGTAAAGCTACCTGGAGGGTGGCTGTAGATTTCATTGACTCCCCCTGTATTCATTTGCTATTAAAAAAATACCACCAAATTGGTAACTTAAAACAACACGCATTTATTACCTGGAAGTTCTAGAAGTCAGAAGTTCAAAATAGGTTGATCAGGCTTCATTCCTTCTGGAGGCTGTACAGGAGAGTTTCCTTGCCTTTTCCAGTTTTTAGAGGCTGCCCGCATTACTTGGCTCAAGGCCCCACATCACCGTGACCTCTGCTTCTGTCTTCCCATCTCCATCTCTTGACTCTCCTGACTCTTTCCTTGTAAAGACCCCCGTGAGGCCCACCCAAATAATGCAGTAAGAGCCCTCATCCCAAGATCCTTACCTTAATTACACCTGTAAGTACCTTATCCCATGAAAGGTAACTAATTCACAGGTTTTAGCACAAGAATGTGGATATATCTAGGGACCATTATTCAGCTGCCCACACCCACGCTATATTTTCCAGAACTACAGAGGGAACCCGAGAAATATTTGCTGAATGTTGCTGAGTGATCAGATGAGATGGTTTTAATAAAGCTCCCTGAATTATAAGGTAAAGGAGAAATGGAATTCTGATGTCACCATCACAGCAGGTCTTGCAGGAATTTTCAGGAGTATATATTTTTGGGGAAAGATCTTTCCAATGTGGAGGGTGTTTTGGAATGATAATTTAGCAGAGACAGAATGCATTTTTGCAGAAACACACATCATTCCTTTGATAATCACCCAGCATGCTGACCTCTCTCCAGACCTGCTTTCTATGTTGGGATTGCTTTGTTGTGGCCAGACTTTGAGTAGGAGGAAAGAAGACAGAGTTGGGCAGGAAGAGGCCAGAGTGGAAGGAGCAGAGAAAGAATTTGCCAGACTGATGAAGAGACGGCTTCTGGGACGATTCCCCTGAGAGGCTGAGGTGGCTAACAGGACACTCACTCCCCTCACTTCCCTCTGAGATAGCGCGGTGAAATTAGAGGGCCACAAAAGGCAAAGACTTCCTTATTTCCTTAGAAGGCCATGTTCAGGGTGTCTGGCTACTTATTTCTCTTGTCAATAATTGTTCTGTTTTGATTCTTTAGTAAATTTTATTTTGAGATTCATGGTAGAAAATAAAAATTGCTTAGTCCGATACTCTGAGATAGCCACTGTAACGTTCTGGTATCTTTTCTTCCAGTTTTTTTTCTCTGCATATATTGTTACGTTACAGACTCACGACTATGGTCTAAATAGTTTTATATCTTATTTATGGTCACTAGACTGGGAGCATTTTCTCATGGCATTAAGTATTTTCTAAAACATGAAAATGCAAATGCCTGTATAATATTATATTTTTGGATGTACATCTATAGTCGAATACTCATGTTTCCTCCTAGGATGGATGATGGGGCCTTGGATAGCCTTGCATTACATCTTTTGCCACCTTCTTATTGCTTCTATTGTACAGTTCCTAGGAGATGCAGTCAAAGGGCATGGACATTTTTATGGTTCTTAGACCTGGCCAAATATATGAACTGATGGTCCTACTGGCAATGTATGACGGTGTCTGTCTCTCCTCACACTCAACAGCATTAAGCATTAATCATTTGAAAAAATTTTTGAATGCTTATGGGATAGTTACAGTTTTTTCATAGCTTGTTGATCTATGTTCTTTGCCCATTTATCCATTGAAATATTAATATTTTGCTTAGAAACTATCTTTGTGTTTCATGTCTGTAGAAATTATTTTTTCTGGTTTGGTGTTTGCCTTTATTTACTTTTGAGTTTGCTCTCTGATATATGAATGTTTTTCATGTTTATTACAGCAGTCAAATCTACTATTACTCTCTGACACTGCAGTACTTTTATGTTTAGAAATTCTTTGCTTGGCCTAATATCTAATAAATAACACCTATATTTTTCATAATCTTTTATCATTTTATTTTTAAATTTAATGCATAATTTACCTGTAATTTATTTTAATGTATAGTATGAGATAGGAATGTACTTTTTTAGCTATTCAAATATTAACAGTTAATGCAATGCCGTTTATTGATTGCTCTTTTCTTCATTGATTTGAAATTAAGTCTCTTTAATTAAATTGATATGTACATTTCTGTATCTGGGCTCTTTATTCTATTTCTTTAACCATCTCTTGATTATCAGAGTAGAACCATATAATAGTGTATTCGGCCCATTATAACTTGTATAGTACATTTCTATTTCTGATCTGTTGGACCCAATACCTTCATTATTCTATATTTTAAATGTGTCTTAGCAATTATCAACCAAGTCTTCTTCAAGGTAAATGTTGAAATTAATTTTCAAATTTAAAAA
The DNA here is from genome assembly GCA_004363605.1 of Indri indri. Lineage (NCBI taxonomy): Eukaryota > Metazoa > Chordata > Mammalia > Primates > Indriidae > Indri > Indri indri. The sequence continues at coordinate 6,578 of RJWJ010003138.1, read as the reverse complement.
CTCCTGATATACTTTGTAAGGAATTATGTACAAATTATGAATTATTTTGGAAGAGTTTGCATCTCCACAATTTTTAATCATTTATATCTCTTTGTTTTCTCAAGTCTTATGTGATGTAACAGAAAAAGTGTTTCTCTGTAGAGGTCCTATGTATTTTTTTAAGGTTATTCCTAGCTATTAGACACTTTTTACTTAATTATATTTGGGATTTTTTCTGTTTTCTAATTGGTGGTCACTGTTGTATGAAAGCTATTGATTTTTATAGTTTTGTTTTTTATTCCATTTATTTGTTAATGTTAATTATTTTTGCACTTAGTTCTCCTGAGTTTTATTTGTAAACAATTATGTTATAATCTAATAATTATTCTATTACCTTTACAAAGAACATACCTCTTCTTTGATGATTATGCCTCATAGCATTAGCCAGAATTTCCACAGCAATGTTAAAAATACTTACTGGTAGTCTGTTTTACCTTGCTTCTGATTTAACAGCTGTTTATTTTATGATAACTTTTTCTAACCATGTTAAAGAAATTTTATTGCATTCCTAATATGTTGAGAATTTTTTTAATCAAAAGTGAATACTGAGATGCTATAAAATTCCTTTTTCATTATTTTGGTAAATTACCATCTATGAGGAGAACATAACATGGAAGCCAGAATATAGGATTTATGGCTAGACAGACCTGGGGTCAAATTACGCCTCCTCCTCTTAGAATTGTAAAACATTGAACAAGTTATTTATCCCCCTCCAATTTTAGTTTCTTACTCTGTAATATGAGGATAATAATCTAAATATCTTGTGAGGATATATTGTTTACAACGCATTCAATACCAGACTTGATACAGAGTATCATATTTTCTTTTAAATTATTGTGTAAGTTTTGCCTTTGATCTATTAATATGGTATACTATAATCAGATTTCCTAATATTTAGCCATCTTTTTATTCTTGGAGTAAAGCCTACTTGGTCATGATGAAATGTTTTCTTAACTCACTGCTGTATTGAATATTTGTTTGAGATTATTGCATCAATTTTTATAATGATTTGGTCTATACTTGAATTTTTATGCTGTCTTGTCAGTTTTGGTATCAAAATTATGTGAATTTTATATAATGACTAGAAAGTTTTTATAATTTTCTGTGCTCTAGATCTATGAAAATTATATTTTCCTTGATAAACTATAGTTTCCTCTGAAATTCTCTGTGCCAGAATTACTTTTTGAACCAGATAATGCTTTTATAACTTTCAAAGATATTTTTGTTGTTGTTATTTATTGTTGTTTGATTGTTTTCCCTAATTAGTTGGTCGATTCAATGTTTCTGTTTATGCTTGTGTCAATTTTGATAATTCATATTAAACCTAAAGATTGTCCTTTAGTTCACATTTTAAGATAATAAGCATGGAAATGAACACAGTAGTCTTTTATAATTTCTAAGATTCTTATATCTGTGATTCTTTCTGTTGGTTTATTGAGTAATTTTGAGGTTTATTTGATTTATTTTTAAGAATTTCCTCTTGCATTTTTTTTATTTATCCTACTGTTTTTTTGGCCCTCGCACTTCCATAACATAATCATGTAGTGATGAGACCTCAGTTTTGATATACTTTTGACTCTGCCACCTCAAAAGTAGTCATTGTTAGCCAGCAATCATTTATTGAGTGCTTCAAAGGCCACCCTTAAAATAGTAGTTGGTGCCTATTTGCTTCCCCAAGACTGTGAACTGTTGCAGAATGGTCTGCCTGGATCCACATCCCCAGCTCCATCACTAAAAACCTATGTAAGCTCCAACAAGTTACTTCAATTTTCTGAGCTAGTTTCCTCACATGACTGTGAGGATATAAAGTTCTGGGAACAGTGTCAGGCATATGATAAGTAGATTATAGATATTATCATTATTATACTTAAGAATATACACTGTGGTTGTTCTTGAGGTTACATTGTATAGACACAGTTGTGAATTGAAAACTCAAAGACAAATTGAGCACTGAAGTGTGTTTATTTGTAACGTTTGGAAGGCTGTTCAGTCTTTAGAAGAACCAGACTCCCTCAACGAAGGACACCATAGGTATTTAAAGGAAAAAGGTAGCCCACAAAGTTACAGTTAATGCATTCAAAATCCTCCTTGGTAAATAATATAGCAGTTCTCACATGCTTATCCTATGTGTGGGCCCCCCATGTCTGCAGATAACTATCTTCCAAAGTCAGATGTTTTCTCGAGGGAGCCAGCAACTTACAGGAAAGGGGCTCAAGTCTTATTTTTTTAGAGAGGGGAGACTAGAGTTAGGTGGGGTGTTTCTGTTTGTTTGGGGAGGGTTACTTAATGATGCAAAATATTTTTGTTTTTTTTTCTGTCATTGGTATGTGAAGGGCACATTTAATCACAATGGCAATAGGGCAAGGTGTAGTTTTGCTTTCTCATGGTGGTCATGTGGGCAAGTGAGATGATAAATTATTAATATAAACAGATGGATCAACTGTATATGTGGATTATACTGTTTTACATTTATTGTCTCAGTTCATTCAGTGATACTCTCTCGAAGTGCTGTGCTTCCTAGGTTACTCTCTTAACCACTATTACTTATAACATTTTCTTGTACCCCCCTCCCCTGCTAAAGAGAGAGGCATCTGTTAATGTGCCTCCATAGCTTACAGGATAAAGTCCAAACTCCAAAGCAGGGCACAAAAGGCCTCTCCAGGTCCCTCTCTTACTATGGTTCCTCACTATGCCTCAACCACATTATGTCATTGGGCAGGTGGAATTCTAGGATGGGCCTAAAGATTCCCACCCCTTGGTGTACACACCCTCTATAATCTCCTCTCTTTGCCGTGAACTGGACCTAGTCCAGTGAACATGATGACATAGTCACTCCCTTGACAACTTTATATAATGTAAGACTCCATCTCAGCAGGATGAAGTTTCCCCTTCTGGCCTTGAAGAGCAAATTGCCATGTAGTGGAGAGGGCCACCTGGCCAGGGAATGGCAAGTGGCCTTTAGGATCAGAGAACAGCCCCCAGCTGGCAGCCAGCAAGAAAAGTGGGGCCCTCAGTCATACAACTGCAAAGAAGTAATTCTGCCAACAACTAGTGATTTGGAGGGGACCCCAAGTCTCACATGAGTTTGCAGGCCCAGCTGTCACCTTGATTTCAGCCTGGTGAGACCTTAAGCAAAGCACTGAGCCTGGGCTCCTGACCCACGGAAACTATGAGATAAACACTGTGTTGTTTTAAGCTGCTAATTTCGTGGGATTTATGTGTTATGCAGCAATAGATAACTAGTACAGTCATTTGGTCTCTTGTATCCTCTTATCCCTGATTGCCTTTTCTCCTTAATACAATTTGCATTCCTGTGTCCCCATCCAGGGTCCTGCTGTCATCCCTCAGACTTGTCATCCTCTTCCTCATAGAAGAAAATGATTGTTTTATTCTGAAATCGTATTCTGTATTTGGCCTTTCTCTCCTTGAATCATTTTTATTCATAAAACTAGTACCAGCTTCATATTCTGTTTTTATATTCTAATAAATGAATGTAACTGCACATATTTTACAAATTAATTATTTTGCATTCTTCAAAACTCAGTGTATCAGAGTTTATGTCTAAAGGAATGCATTAGTTATTTTATTTAGACTTGGTCTTGGAAAAAGCATGAATTAAACTGTGTGACTGCTACAATGGCTCCTGGGAGGGTGGTCTCTAATGGTGGGCTATGAGGATCCACTCAGCCCTATCAAGGTATTGTGGGTTTTTTGATGAGGATATATATAATGTATATATCAATGTTATGATTGACATGATACCTGGAAGTATAGCACATATTTTGAGTAACAGAATTAATACTTAAAGAGATAATTTCAGGTTGAAATGATGGACCAAGATTAAATTTTAATTGAACAGGTGTAAAAGCTTACACTTAGGTTTTAAAAAAATCAATCTAGAAACTGAAGACGGGGTGAAACAGCATATGCAAAAATACGCAGATTAGTTGTTTGCAAGTCAATATAAATCAGTGGTAAAATGGGTCTTATAGTAGAGTGTATTTGAATCATGAAGTTAATTTTAGACTGCATTGATTGAACTGCTGTGTCCAAAACGAGAAGAAGAGTCCTCTTTTGATCCACGTGGGTCACCCCACTCCTGGAGGCTTGGGTAGTTCTGGGCACCCCCTTAAACGGGGTCACGGACAAACTAGAATCTCTCCCTTGGAGAGGAACCAGATGAGTAAGCAGATTTGAAGTCATGTCCTGTATTGTGAAATAATCTGAATTGTGGCCATTTCACCTGTAGAAGAGAAGGTATCTAAAGATTAGATCTCTTTTTCATGATTTTGGTGATTGGAAATTATAAGGAAATAGATTTTTGCTTTGTTAAAGTTACTTACATGTAGTTAAGGGTGAAATAGAATGGATTGTCTTTGAGAGTCATTGAGCCCCTCACTGTCTTTGAGGTGTACAAATAGAAATTGGGTGGAGGAAAGCAAAATTGTGCAGAAGTCTTTTGCATGTGTTGTCACAAGGGGACAGTGATTGACTAAAAGACACCAACAAGTGTAGAGGCTCTAAAGTTTCCTACAGAAACATATGGAGATCGCTTTATAAAGTAGGAGGTAATACAGCAGATCCCAGACAGAGGATTGGCTCCCCAGGTTGCCATAGTTCCCCATGGAAGGGCATCCAGCTCCAAATCAGAGCACCTACGTGGAAGGCGGCTCCTGCAGGAGAGAGAAGCTGCCCGCAGTAGATGCTGTGAGCGCCCCACGCAGACCCGCTTCGCAGGGCTAGTGCGCCTGTCCGCCAGCTCCTGCGGGTGTTGGCTGCCAGCTCCTCACCTCTGCACCTTCCTCTGGAGACTTGCCCTTGACAATGACATCTACCTCAGCCAGAGATGCCTGGAAGGTTACAGCCTCCAGGCCTGGGGACAGCCCTTGACCAATGACTGGCTGCTGCTGAAGTACAGTAGCCCAGTCCCCCTGTCTCTGTGCAGTTTACACTCCAGAGCTCCTTGTGGGATCAGACTAGTCTTCTAACACCACATCTTTGTCTTTCTCCTGCCATCTCAGGCTCCCCCACTCCTTTGTACATTCACCCTAAGAGCCTGACTTGCATGGAATTGTCATTTTAGGCTGTACTTCTGGGGATCCTTATCCAAGATACCGCCTTTGCCTGTTTTGGGCGGTATTTATGACCTCCTGTCCCTCTACCTGATGGGAGTTTCTGCCTTCTCATCTACCCTTTTACCCAGTGCCCATAACTGGCCAGGATACCACTCCTCCATGCTTGTGATTGGGGACTGAGTGAAGAGGGCATTTTGCCAGGAGCATCCCCAGCAGGCTCGGGTTCTCTGTTCTGAGGGCTGTCCAGCAGCACTGGAACAGATGCCCCTGAGGGCCCTTCCCACTCCAACATCAATGATCCATAGATCTTACAATACCCCTTTATTCTTAAAATAAAGAGTACATGCACACAGACACATCCTCTTTATGCTCCCTCTGACAATGGCCATGCCACCTGATTCTCTTATGGAGATGAAAAGATAGGAGCCATCTCATATCTAGCAACAGTGTTCCAGGGGCTTGTCAGATTAGAGAAACATGAAGATCAATTGGTGTCCATCTCTTTTCTCTTTTTAGCTGCACTGTGTTTCTGCTTCTTTGTTCTTCTCTCTAGACATCCTTCTTGTATTGGGCACCTGACTGACCACTGGCTGTATAAGGTGGTATGTGGGACCCTGGGAGGCCGAGGTGGGTGGATCGTTTGAGCTCAGGAATTCGAGACCAGCCTGAGCAAAAGCGAGACCCCATCTCTACTAAAAATACAAGGAAATCAGCTGGACAACTAAAAATATATAAGAAAAAAAAATTAGCCGGGCATGGTGGCGCATGCCTGTAGTCCCAGCTACTCGGGAGGCTGAGGCAGAAGGATCGCTTGAGCCCAGGAATTTGAGGTTGCTGTGAGCTAGGCTGATGTCACAACACTCTAGCCCAGGCAACAGAGTGAGACTCTGTCTCAAAAAAAAAAAGACAAAAAAGAAAAAAAGAAGGTGGCATGTGGGAAAGGAGGAGGAAAAGTTTGGAGTGGAGGAAGGAGGCCAGGTTTGGAAGCCTGAAGTGCAGTGGCATGATCATAGCTCACCATAACCTTCAACTCCTGGGCTCAAGTGATCCTCCTGCCTCAGCCTCCTGAGTAGCTGGGATTATAAGTGTGCACCACCATGCCTGGCTAATTTTTTAAAATTTTTATGATTTTTAGAGATGGAGTCTCACTGTGTTGCCCAGGCTGGTCTCAAACTCCTCGCCTCAAGTGATCCTCCCACCTTAGCCTCCCAGAGTGCTGGGATTACAGGCATGAGCCACCATGCCTGACCCATTTCACCTTTCTTAAATGCAAATTCCTCTTGTATAAAATGAGTATACGGTGCCTGCCCCATCTAACTAACAGGCTCGTGAAGACCAAATGAGACAGTGCATATGAAGGCATCTTAGGAAAGTACAAAACCCTTAATAAGTATGAGATATTATTCAGCTAAGGTATTAAGAGGTAGTTCTGCTCCTGAGGAGCTTGCAGAATAGTAGGAGAGC